>JASDQU010105560.1:87100-113125 GCA_032191745.1 Picea mariana
GAAACATGATCTATGATCCATGTTGCTCCCCATTTTCTCAAAAAACATCGTTTAGGGCCTCAAAATGGCCCCGGAAGTTAAAAACTGCTAAAAATAGTAAATTACCAAAATTGCCAGAAACATGTTTTGGGCCAGTTGGAGAAGGTGGGTGGCCACCGATATCCACCTGGATCAGAAATGTAGGTTATAGTCATGATAAATAAAACAATCAAACCTGGAGTCTTTACTTCCAATGTGTTGTTCTTCTGAATGCACTAAGACTTCTTTGGGTCCATGGTTTGTACCAGGGGTTCCTTTCTCCTGCAAATATCGTTATGACAATGATGCAAACAATGTATATATACAAGTGCATACCTGAGAGTGTACACCAATGGAGGTTATGCTTGTTTGTCAATGTCATGATGATCAATGACGTTCCTCGCTTGTTTTCCTTGTAGCCATCTATACCACACAAGTCTCTGACGAAGTCTGCATCAACCTTTACAAGGTCATGTCCATTGTTGACTTTTAACAACATTCCAAACACGTTGTTGTAACTATTCTTGTAGCTCTTGCTGCTACTCAACACTGTTACAACTTGATTTCAGATCTGTATTAAAGGGTTCAATCTGGTCTGTAATCAACATCTTCAGTGTATTTGGACAAGTCATCAACATCCTTCTATGTTTGCTGGAATATAAACCAGCACCATCATCAAACACTTGCATCAATGAATGACATCAAAGGATGGTAGACTGGAGCAATAGGACAGCATAGATGTAGTTCAGAAATTTGACTTCTCCATAGGTCTTTGTGTTTTAGTAAGTTTCATTGGTCCACTATTTTCATCAATATCTTCAGGTGATTATAATTTCCTGTGGAAGGAACTTCAGGGGTAGATGGAACATCATAAGCAAGAGACAACACTTAATAAAATCCATTAATAGAAAACAACACTTCATAGAGGATAACGCCAAACTTTATATTATTGTGGCAATCGATGATAATACGATCTTGTAAGCAGCAGGCAGTTTCCATATTGTGAACATTTCACAGTACACCATATCCTCGTATTGCGTGGGGTATAATCATAAGTAAGTGTGACCAAAAATAACAGCGACGCTTCCAGTGGAGGACGAAAGAGATTGAAGGACTCAGGATATCTCACGTGAATCGAAGGTCAATCTAGGTTATGATAGATACTGATGTTCAGACACCCCCTTGTGTTTCTGTCAACACTCTATCATATCCATCTCGAATCGAGCAAACGTGTGCCCAGATTTTCACGCCGCAACTTGTGTTTGGCACAGAAAACATAGAAAAATCAAAAGTGGAGAAAGAAATCTTTCTTAAAGCGAAAGTTTCTCTACATCCACCAGTTTCATCACGAAGCAATTGGGTTATTCCATGGCTATCAATTCTGAAAGCAATGTAAACAATAATGTACACCAGAGACTGAATATTATGAGTTGGATCTGCAATCACAGTCTGACTAGTACCAAAAATAATATACACCATAGATTCACAAAGACCGATTAGTGTTGCGATCACTGAGATGGACAAGTGAAGGATGCATACTCCGTCTGTCATTTGTACATTTCTCTGTATGTTTGGACTTCCCGAAGAAAGAACGGAAAACGATGTGAGCCTGGTGATGAGTTCAGTCTTTGATAGGGGTCCGGCCCTTTTCTTTATAATTGTAGGCTCCGGCCTCTTCTTTATACACCACAGAATTTCGGGGCTGCTGTGGTTTGTTGTAGGGTCTCGGTCAGCTTCAGAATTTTGTCTTTTTAGGGTTCGGTCCTTTCTCTCTAGGTTGTGGCAGCTTTATTCCTTGCCGCAGAAAAATAACACAGTTATGTTGCCATAGGCTGTGGCAACATAAATGTTGCCACATAGATGTTGCCTTCTGTATCACAGTGATGTGTCACATAAATGTTCAGCTATGTAACTGTGGCAGCCTTATTCCTAGACTCCGGTCTCTTTTCCATACACCACAGAAAGGAGATCCGGCCTTCTTTCTTTTCACACCTACAGCAGTGTTTTGGCATACCTTTCCTTCAATTCTTTAATGTGCAATGGTCTTCTTCAAGCCTACTCTGATACCATGTTGGATGTTGGATTTTCAATAAGTTATGACTCTTGTATCTTCTTTAAATTTTTTGTTTAACTATTATTTGAACCATAACTATTATAGCAAACCAAGATCACAAGAAGAATAATCATGCACAAGAACACAAGAAGTATCTTGGGAAACCCTTCTCAACAAGGGAAAAAAAACTAACCAATCTTTTTCTATATTCCTCAAGAGAAAGACCTTCCACACCATCACCAAACCTAGCACACAAGAGGGTGTTGTAATTCTCATAATTTCAGACCTCAACTTCTGAAATCATGAGATGACACAAATAATAAGTGTGTTTCCTCAATGGGGATTCATCTTTATTTATATAATACTTGTCACATCAAATGATGTGTCTATTGACACAATAGGGCCAACCTCAAATAACTCAAAATATAATTAATAATTACCATATTAATTATCTTTTATATTAATTGTCTTTTACATTAAGGTGGGGCCGACCTGTACCCTTTACATTACAAATAGGGTTACAGGTAAGTCTAACTCTTGAACAATATAGCAAGGTATCTCATACACCCACTAGTGCTCAGCCACTAGGGGCACATCCATAGGGATGTCCATATCTCTGGCTAACTGCATTACACAAAAGAACCACTTCTCACTAGTGCTCAGCCACTAGGATCACATTCACCTGTGCTCGTCCACAGGCACGTCCACTGAACAGATCTTCTTTCCCACTGAATTACACAGGAGATTCATCTGGAGTTTCATCATCAACTCTCTGCTCAAAGGAGGCTGATACATCATCTTCATCTCTGTCTCATGACGATGCACCCAGCACTTTGGGATTTCACACGTTCACCTTGTGCTCAGCCACATGCATTTCCAACTCTGCAAATCTCCTTTCTCATTGCGTTACACAGAAGAATCATCTGGATTTCTTCTCAACTCTCTGTAAGGAAGAGGCCATCTCTACGTTCCAGCTCTGTCTCAGATAGGAACCACACACCCCTCTCAGGAGTTCTCTCTCAGGTTTGTGTCTTGGAGAATGTCTCACATAGCTGCAATCATCAACAATCCCATGGTGACCATCCAGGAATATCAAGAGGTTAGACTATAAACCTAACTTATCACCCTCTCTCAAATCCAACACTTATTGTCTACCATATAAGTGGCTTTATCTATACCACTAACCTTACAAATCACGACTCCTTTACAAGATGCTTTTTCCCTTAGCACAGTGGTTTATCCTTGGCCAATTCCTCTTCAAACTATCAACAACCCATTCACATGCTAAATTCTCTCCCTTGTGATTTCAAAATTTTCAGCGATATCCTCCTCAATGCCCAAGGAGAGTATACAACTCCCCATTGGTAGCATGACTTTTCATTTTATCCTTGCCAAACTAAAAGCAAGAAGAAACAAAATGTATATGCCTTCTCATGTTTTCCTTGACATATTAAAAACAAGAAGAAGCAAAATGCATACGCAAAGTGTTGGGAGGAAACCATTTCCATCGTTGAGATGAGAGACAATAGGGAAGGTCGAGGCTAAATAATTGTAGACATTACTTGGTCAAAACTATCCTTAGTCATCTTACACGTTGAAAATATTATGTTGCTTCATAGACTTTCTGAAAGTGTTAGAAACAGTGCCGAGAGAGGCTATGTTCTAGATGCTTTGCAACATCGCCATTTCAGAGACCCTTCTAGCTGACATTATAAGACTTGGAGCATGTATGCTCAAATCATAATTTATTTTTTCCAATTGGATAAAGGATCAATATCCCTTATCTAATTGGAAAAAATAAATTCTCATTGCATTTCAGAGACCCTTCTAGCTGACATTATAAGACTTGGAGCATGTATGCTCAAATCATAATTTATTTTTTCCAATTGGATAAAGGATCCATATCCTTTATCCAATTGGAAAAATAAATTATGATTTGATATATATATATATATATAGCTCAAATCCAATTGGATAAAGTATCAATATCCTTTATCTAATTGGAAAAAATAAATTGTGATTATATATATATATATATATATATATATATATATATATTGATCCTTTATCCAATTGGAAAAAATAAATTATGATTTGAGCAGATGTAATTCTGGGGTTGGCCAGGTAGCTGACCCTGTTGTTTTGTTCTCTCACTCTAATATGAGCATAAACTTTATGCTTGAACATAAAAAGGAAAAAAATTATATATATATAACATAAAGGGGTGCCTATGTGCATTTTTAATGAAAGGTTGTGCCTTCTAATTAATTAATTAATTTCTTATCTTATTTACTTATCTTTATTAATTATTTATTATTATTATTTATTATTTACTTATAGACCCATTAAAGGGCACAACATGTAACTCCAAGGATTTGAACTTGGGTGGAGAGGGTAACAATCATTCCTTCCAACCACCCAAGCTACATCCAATGGACAAACTATTATTATTATTATTATTATCTAATCCATTTCTTTAGTTTATGTATATAACATAGCCTTCCCCTTCAGAATTGCTTTGACCTCAAAGCAAGGGTAATGAGGAATTTTGTTGGCATAATTTTTATGTCTCCCATGATGAATATTCTTGTGGAAGGTTTTTCCATTTAATTAAGTACTCTTTAATCGTTCTGAAGCAAATGTTTTCTCTCTAGTGGTGAGGATAACTTCTAGCTCTAAAATGATTCTTCCTTTGTCATCCAATATTGAGAGCTCCGTCTGTGTTGATTTATGTTGTCCCAACATTTTTTTGAGACATGACACACGAAAAACATTATGGATACAACTTTATCTTGTAATTCCATGACATATGCTACTTGGTTAATCTTTTTGTTAATTTGGTACGACCCATAAAACTTGGGAGCCAATTTGTTCTTTCCTTGTTGCTTAAGGGATAGTTGTTTGTATCATTGAAGTCTTATGAACACCAAATCTCCTTCTTCAAATTCTCTTTCCAATATATGTTGATCTGATTATTGTTTCATACGGTTATGTGCAGTTGCTAAAATTTCTCTTTCAATGTTTGAATGACCTTCTCATTTTTAGCTACTTGATTTCTTACTAACAAAACCTTATTATCGATCAATGCAAATTCTTTCCATTTTGGCAGTTCATAACCGTATAAGGCTTGAAAAGGAATCATTTTCATTGATGTGTGGTAAGTAGATTTAAACCGCCATTCTGTGAGATGTAACCATTGGAACCACCTGTTCTTCTTAGCAATCACAAAGCAGTCGAGGTAGGGAAGGCATTTGTTTACAACTTTTGTTTGACCATCTGTTTTAGGATGGTAAGATAAACTCATATTGAGAGACAATCCAATTTGTTTGCAAAATTATTTACAAAAGTTGTCCTTAAACATTGCATCCCTAGCACTGACAATGACCTTTAGAAACCCATACAACTTATAAATATTTTTGCAGAACAATTCAGCTATTTGTTTTGTTGTGTCTACTGACTCTATTTTATTTACACCTGTCACACACCCACTACGGCAACTAATATTTTTCGCCTTTTTTCTCCTTTTTCTGGAGGGACAGAATCCCCGAATTTCTATGGGGCCTAGCGCAGACCCTCCCTTCCCTTATGCTCCCCCATGTGAACGTTGGCTATGACCACGGGCCTTGTCAAAAAGGCGCTTCTGGCTTTCACAATTCAGGAAATCGCGATGCAAGCATTCCTCCTTTCCCTTTAAAATCCCCGGAACCCGAAAGCCCGGTATCATCCAGATCTATGGTCCAGATCGTCGACTTGATCAACGGCCTGATTAAATCCCCACACTCTACCTTTCGAGATTTCTGGCGAGGTCTTCACTCCTATTCCTCTGATGTCCAGAACCCCGATGGCCTTAGATCTTCGCCACGCGTCTCTACAAATGGGTGGTCCAGATTCTTTCGGGACTCCTCCTCCCTACCACAAGACACTGTTCGGTGACCCAAGGCTCATTCACAAAGCACATCGGGGTTTCGCGTACTGGGATTTCGCGACTGGCGAAGACGAGGAGTCTTGCCCTTGGTTTTCCTGGGTGCCGAAACACCAAAACCTATTCACGTTAAACCATTTCGGGGTTTCGCATATCGAGATTTCGTGACTGGCGAATATAAGGGAACTTGCCCTTGGGTTTCCCGGGTGTCGAAACGCCGAAACACCAAAACCTATTCACGTTAAACCATTTCGGGGTTTCGCATATCGGGATTTCGTGACTGGTGAATACAAGGGAACTTGTCCTTGGGTTTCTCGAGTGTCGAAACGCCGAAACACCAAAACCTATTCACGTTATACCATTTCGGGGTTTCGCATATCAGGATTTCGTGACTGGCGAATACAAGGGAACTTTCCCTTGGGTTTCTCGGGTGCCTAAAACGCCAAAACACCAAAACCTATTCACGTTAAACCATTTCGGGGTTTCGCATATCGGGATTTCGTGACTGGCGAACACAAGGGAACTTGCCTTTTGGTTTCCCGGATGTCGAAACGCCGAAACACCAAAACCTATTCACGTTAAACCATTTCGGGGTTTCGCATATCGGGATTTCGTGACTGGCGAATACAAGGGAACTTGCCCTTGGGTTTCCCAGGTGCCGAAACGCCGAAACACCAAAACCTGAGATAACCACTCTCTCTTGTACAAGGTTTCCAGACTCAGATCACATGATCCTTCAGCAGGTTCTTGGGAAATTATCCCTCGGCTTGGTGACCAGACTGAAAATCCTTCCTAAATCACCGAGCTATGAACTTCTGTGACAGGGGTGAAGTAAACTCGTGGGTTTACTAAAACGGTAGTCTTTTCAAGGAACTCACTCCAACTCTAGAATGCGAGGGAACTTCCCGGAAGGAGGTGCCTTCGGGGAAATCAAACCATGGCATAGCATGAGTCAAGTAAATGGGACAAATCTCTAGGGAACAGACTCGAAATCTGAACTTGTTCATTCTATATATAAATCGATTATGGTCATATAAGTATAAGCATGCATCCACTATTTCCAATCAAAACACCAGGCAAACACTTCTATAGAGAAACCATTTATGAGTGTACAAACATGGGCATGCGTTGCAGGATATTCAATTCAAGATACAAGATATAAAAACTTATCAGAAAACACCAGGTGCGACGCGACTACTAAGAGGGGTGCTTGTTTCCACCCAACCGTAGGCTCAGTGACTCCAAATGAATTTACCACTAGCCACCCCCGAGCTAGACCACGATGCTTGAGGTTCAATTTTCTACTTCCAGCTCAACGGAAGTCAACGACGAAGGTTACTCTCCTTCTCCTCTGTTCAAAACTCCCTATGTTTCCGGAGTTTCTCCAGTTCTTCCCCGCAATCCCTGTCACGTGCATTTTCCTCTCTTCTCTCCCCCCCTTACCACACTTCCTCTCTTGCCTTTTCTCTGCAAGATTGTGTGTGGCGCGAATTTCCCCGTCCGCGGTCAGGTCTGGGAGCTGTTACAGATGGGCGGTTCACCCCCATCCCCTCATTAACTCTTGAGGACCCTCCCCACCTACCAATCTGATGGGAAATCCATTTCGGGGTCAGAGAGTTGCTTTGGTCTTTGAGCAAGTAAAACCAGTACGGTACTGGCTCGGTGGAAGTTAACGCGACCATTCCAGGTCCCTTCCACCACCTCTCATTAGCCATCGTGGTATCTTTTAACACATCCCCCTCCCAGCAGTCATGCAACACATAATCATAACATAATTTACATTCATCGACCTTCTATACAAAGGTCCGTCAAATCAAACATTCACATCTTTTGTGTTTGCCATAGTTCTTGGCCAATATAGTTATTTTTACAGATTGGGGGAAACAAGGTGTTACAATTCCCTCCCCCTTAAAGGAATATCATCCTCGATGTTCTATCTATCAATATGACGTGTATGTACAGAAGTAAACAAAATCGGATATGCATGTTTCATGGCATCTTCCATTTCCCAGGTAGCCTCATCTGGGCCAAAATGTTTCCATTGCACCTTGACCTATGCAATGGTTCGGTTCCTAAGTGGGGTTTCCTTTCTGTCCAGTATGTATTGAGTTTTTGGCAGGAATTCTCCCTCCGGTTCCACCTGGATCACAGACCAGTCAATTATATGATTAGAATCGTGTACATATTTCTTCAATAATGAAACATGGAAAACATTATGTGCTTTTACTGTGGGAGGAAGTGCTAGCCTATAGGCTACAGGTCCCACTTTATCTAGAACTTCAAAGGGTCCGCAATATCGAGGTGCCAACTTGGCACAAGCTCCCATCCTCAGGGAACTCTTCCTGGGCCTAACTCTGAGATATACGTGGTCTCCTGTCTTGAATTCTCTTGGAGTTCTCTTTCGTTCGGCATAACTTTTCTGTCTATTCTGAGCAACCTTCAGGTTTTGTCTTATCTGAATCACTTGTTGTTCCATTTCTTTCAGTATGTCGGGTCCAATAGTAATTTTGTTTACGGGGTTACTCCAACTGACTGGAGTGTTACACGGTCTACCATAGAGGACTTCGAAAGGACTCGTCTTCAGGGATTCTTGGTAGCCGTTATTGTAGGCGAATTCCACTAGTGGCAGGTAATCTTCCCACTTCTTGGGTTGATGCATTACATGCATTCTTAGCATGTCTTCCAATATTTGGTTCACTATTTTCGTCTGTCCATCAATTTGAGGATGATAGGCTGTGCTAAACAGTAATTTGGTCTCCAGACGAACCATCAAGGATTTCCAAAAGTTTGAAGTAAATTTCGTGTCTCTGTCAGTCATGATCTCTTTAGGCATACCATGTAGTCTAAATATCTCCTTCATGAATATGCTGGTGATATCTATTGCCTTGCAAGTCGATTTGACGGGGATAAAATGGGCGGACTTGCTCAATTTATCCACCACTACCATGATGGCATCATTTTCTTTGGTCGATGTTGGTAATCCGGTGATGAAGTCCATGGAAATGGTTTCCCACTTCCATTCTGGGATTGGTAGAGGTTGTAATAATCCTGCTGGGTGTCGATGTTCTGCTTTAACCTGTTGGCATTCTAGGCACTTAGCTAAATAGTTAGCTATGTCTTTCTTTAACCAAGGACAATAGAACTGTTTCCTAGTGGCCATGATCATCTTCTGATATCCCGGGTGACCAGCATATGGTCTTTTATGCAGTTCATCCATTATGAACCTCTTCAAGTCGTCACAATCTGGAATATACAATCTGTTTTTGTAAGTTAGCAGACCTCCATCTATCATCTGGTAGCCTTCGTACTTTATTCCTATGGGTTCTTTCTCCAGGTACGAGGTCACGGTCTGGAAGAATGTGTCTGTTTCTTGTGCATTCCTGACTCTTTCTTTGACATTTGTCTCGCAGGTGCTCACCACTGCTAGGTGAATTGTTTTCATACTTCTGCTAAGGGCATCGGCCACCTTATTTTCCTTTCCTTTAACATGTTTGATTTCAAAATCAAACTCACTAAGGAGAGCCATCCACCTAGCTTGTCTGGCATTGAGCTTTGGTTGGTCGAACAGATATCGCAATCCACAGTGGTCTGTCATAAGTACGAATTTCCTTCCGAGGAGGTAATGTCTCCACATTTTTAAGGCATGCACTATGGCGGCCAGCTCTAGATCATGGGTCACATAGTTGACTTCGTGCCCATTCAATTTTCAGGATTCAAAGAAGACTACACTTCCTCCTTGCATAAGGACTCCTCCGAGCCCTTCCTTACAGGCATTTGTGCACACGAGGAAGTCGTTTTCGGGATCAGCGATATTTAGCATGGGTGCATGGTTCAGAAGGTGTTTCAGGGATTGAAATCATTCTTCACATTCTTGTGTCCACGTGAATTTAGCTCCCTTCTTTTGGAGGGAAATGATTGGACAACCAATCTTGGAGAATCCTTTTATATATCTCCTATAGTATCCTGCTAAGCCCATGAAGGATCTGATATCTGAAACGTCCTTTGGGGTAGGCCATTCCATGATAGACCTGATCTTGTCAGGATCTACTGCTACTCCCTCTTCAGATATGACATGGCCCAAGTAATGTATTTGCTTCTGGAAAAAGTCGCACTTGCTAAATTTGGCATAGAGCTGATGTTCTCTTAGTACTTGAAGCACAAATCTAAGATGTTCCTCATGTTCCTCTCTATTCTTGGAGTTAATTAATATATCGTCAATAAAAACCAGTACAAATTTGTCTAGGAATTTTCTGAGCACATTGTTCATCAAGCACATAAAAGTGGCAGGGGCATTGGACAATCCAAATGGTACTACTACAAACTCATAGTGACCATATCTCATCCTGAAGGCAGTTTTGTGGATGTCTTCACCCTTGATTCGGACTTGATGGTATCCAGATCTCAAGTCAATCTTTGAGAAGATGGAAGCACCTCCCAATTGATCGAATAGGTCATCGATACGGGGTAAGGGGTACTTTTTCTTTATGGTTACCTTATTGAGTTGTCTATAATCTATGCACAGTTGGAGGGTACCGTCTTTCTTTTTCACAAACAGGACTGGTGCTCCCTATGGAGACACGCTGGGCCGGATATAGCCTCTGTCCATCATTTCTTTTAGTTGCAATTTAAGCTCAACTAGCTCGGGTGTGCTCATCCTGTAGGGTGTCCTAGACACTGGCACTGCTCCTGGTGCAAGTTCTATCGAGAAGTCAATGTCCCTTCTCAGAGGTAAACCCAGTACCTCTTCCGGAAATACATCCCTATATTCTCTTAGTGTGGGGTGGTCTTCGAGGCTTGGTTTGTCATCTTCAACTGATTCCAACACCTGTATCGCATATAGTGGGCATCCCTTTTTGCAATACTTTCTCATTTGAAGGGTTGATATTCGTCTAACCGAGACAGGTTTTTGGATCCCTTGAAGGGTTATCCTTTTTCCTTCTTCACTTACACATTCTAAGGTTTTATGGTAACAATCTAGTCTGGCTTTATATGTGGCTAGCTAGTCCATACCAATCAACGGGTCATATGATCCTAAGGGTAATACGTTAAGGGTTGCTTGGGTGGGGAATTCACCCATAGTGAATTGGCAAGATGGTATGACCTCCATTACCTTTCTTTTGGTGCCGGTGGCTAACTGTACCAACCATGCTTGGCGTGTTTATGTGGCTATAATTTACACTTATCAACAGCCTTAGGGGCTATATAACTCAAATTTGAACCAAGGTCAATTAGAATAGACACTAGATGGTGGGTGATCATACGTTCCATCTCCACCACTAAAGCTTGGTGGTCATCTTGTTTATTATCCAAGGCTGCATAAATTTGCGGCACGCTCCTGGCCACATCATTGACGGTGGTAGCTTCTTGAACGTTGTAAATTCTCTGACTGTTCTGTTGTCGGTGCGGGCAATCCCTCAGTAGATGTTCTTCTCCACAACCCCAACATTTCAAGGGTTCTTTCTTCAGGTTATCAATCTTTCCTGTTGTAGATCCAAAAGGTTTATTCCCGCTCTGGGAGGGGAAATTCTACTGGTGTACACTTCGGGTTGGGAAGCTCATCCTTGAGTCCTTTTTATAGTTTTTAAATCTTGGGGATTTAAACCCCTTTTTCTGGAATCCCGAACTACTCTTCTTCTTCCAACCTTCATGAGGTTATGTTCGATGCCCAAGTTGTTCATAACAATATCTTGCCTTTCGGTTTCCCTAATCAACAAATTAATTAACTCCAAGAACATTTAATAAAACCTTCACATAGTTTAATAGGCTCTACCCTCCTTGGCTTCCCTAGGAGTGACCATAGACAAAAGGAGTCCAGATTGAGATGACAGTGGACTTGGATTCAAGTTTGTGTCTCCAAGGACACACCAAGTGGGTTGGAGACTTCTCCATGTTTGTAGGTGTGAATTAGGACGGCAACAAGGCCTAAGGGAAATCTTTCTCCAAAGCACTTCTATTGTTCATGTGCATGGGTATTACAACAATCTCTCGTGTACATCATTTCAAGTATTGTTTCTTTTCTGCCACATTTTTCACTTGGTTGGGTTGGGATTTATTGAAGAGTTCATCGTAGATCCACTATCTTATGATCTCAACAATAAGGTTATCTAAAGATTGAACTTCCCCTATATGAATTTGGAAAACCAAGAGGCATCTTGAGTTTCATATCAATAAAATTGCAAAAAACTTATGGATCCAAAAATTGATGGATGTGGCATCCAACATAGAAACACAAGAAAAAAGAATACAATTAGTGAGAGCAAGCAAAACAACAAAAATTGATGAATGCAAGTAACAAAAGTGGGAATTATCTCTAAGTATGCAAGCCAAACTTCAATGCATTGGAAAACAAGGAAAAACATAATACTCAATCAAGCATTAACACCAAATAAGCAAAGTCTTGTAGTTAGATGTGTAATGTCCATAGATCATCCCAAAAAGGAGATTTTACAATATAACTATCTAGGAACAACTAAGAATGGTTCACAACAATATTTTAGCCTAACTCCAAATCTATAAGGTCAAGTACTAGTGATTCACTTAATACAAAAGAAGCTTACAACCAAGCATAAAAGCTGGAACACTTTCTATTATGCAACATTAAAAAATGCTACAATTTTTGCACAAATATTAAATTATTATATAAATTGCATACATTGTGTCTATATTAAAAGAATGGTATATGTTACCACTCAAATTGTACTTAATTATAAAAGCCCTAATCCACAAGGTACAACTTAAGAGACTTGTTAGGACGGTCACCATTGTCACCTCAGTTACCTATCCTATTCACTTTAGGTTGGCTCTCCTCCGACTCAAGGGGGGTATCATGATTCCCTAGTAGGATTACTAAGACCAAGCAATGACCCACAAGGTGAAGTTGAGAGTGGCCTTAGTAAAACGAAGTTTTGAGGTTTTTAGGGTTTTAAATATAAGTGATGAAAGGAAGTAGAGATCAATGCCAAATCCAACTAGGGCAATGGAGTCAAACGACCTATGAGGTCAAGAAGAAACCCTCTTAAGAATTGGCTTATTTCATTCAAGGATTAGGGCTTAGATTAGAACCAAATGAAGAATAATCCTTCACCCAATCAAAATCAACAATGAATATCAAGGTCTACAAAAAAGGAACCTTAATGGAAAAACCTTCGCCAACAAAATCAACTATGGATTGACAAATTTCCTTGAAACTTTTGTTAGGGATCCACAAGGAAGAACAAAGAATGGCACCAGATAATCACCAAAACAACAAAGGAAGAAGGTGAAAACCCTAGAACATCTTCCTTCCAAGTGGTAACTTACCCCTCCAATGGATCTATCTTGAAGGATTGTAGAACACTTGAACATTTCACCATTAGATCCGTATGCACCAAATAAAACCAAGATAAAGAAGCTTCAAGAATTGATAATAATCATCCACAAAGGAAGAACCCTTTACAAATCCATATGATCCAAGAAAGATATGTCACTTAAGCTCCAAGAAGTGAGAGCTCCAAAAATCCAACCATGAGTGAAAATGAGGAAGGGCACCTTTATTTATAGAATGATGCTCATCTTCCTTTACAATAAAATAATATTATCTCATGTGAGATCCTTAGATCTAGCCTATGGAAGAGTAAAATACAATTTCTTCTAATATCTAGTCTAAAATACAATAAAAGTAAAGTGGTCAATGTTAAAAAGTGTACCAAGAACAAGTGTTCTCACAACTTAGGTGCCTAGGTGTGAGAAAGTGTCTAAGGTGGTCCCTACTACATTAACTTTATGAGAAATAAAGTTAAAAGTGACTTTGAGAATATTTGTGAAGTAGGTGACTTAAAAAACATTAAATCACCACCATTGATCTCAATGGCCCAAGATCTAATCTCCACAATTGGATCATGTGACTCTTCACCTTCCCCTCATGAGTCTATCTAGGGAAAGAGGGCACACCCCTTTGGCATTCTTTATGAGCATTTGAAAGTGCAAGAGAGAGAGAGAGTCGAGTTGAGAAAGAGAGGCACATTTGCAGCGAAGAGCACGCATTCCAAGGCAAGTTCTGGCACACAAATCGAGGAGAGAAAGTACAACAGTGAATGGAGGTCGTACCGTACGGATTTTGAGCAGACCGTATAGTTGTAGCTTGGCACGGAAATTGAGGAAGTGGACTGAATTTCTGGGTGAGTTTGGCACAGAAATTGAGGAACTCAGCAGTCACAAATTTCTAGAAAAGTGAGACAGCAAGTAGGCACAAATTTTAAGGTTGGTTATACAGCATTTATTACTGTGATAGTCGTACACTGTATGGATTTCTGGAGAGATCAAGGAGTTGTTTGGCACAGTTTTCAAGGTTGTTTGTGGTGACACAAATTTCGAGATAAGTCTGATATTTAATGTTGTTGCATTCTGCAGTAAAAGAATTCTTTCTCGGAGCTCTGAAAATAATAAAATCCTCCTCTCACTGGTTTTCCCCTTGCGGGTTTTTCTAGGATCGATTTGACCAAAATTTATGAGTTATTATTTCTCTGTGTGAGTGCATTTATATCTGCATTAATGGATGCAAGAAACTCCATGTGTTTCATGTTATATGTATCAATTTATGCTAATTAATTTGTTGTTGAAAGCTATGTGGGTTGGGTATTAAACTGTGGTAAACATATTGAGACTTGAAACCGAGTTGGGGTTCAAAAAATTTATAGTCAAGCCACATGTGCAGTGATCTAGGTGATATAACACCCAAAGAGAGGGACCTCCCCACTAAATAAGGAAGGAAGTGGCTCCAAGGTGAAACGTTGGCCTCCAAAGGCCCCCAAAGTATGTAGATGTGCAACAAACTCCTCAAGTGTGCAAGTAAGCCCTTCTAAGTTTCCTTCAAGATGGATGTATGGGCCTCCAAGGTAAAAACGTCCTTAAAATCACGAAATAAACCCTTCAAAAGGGGGCGTCCCCTCCAAATCAGCTCCAAAGATCAAGTGGAAGGTCAAAATATCTTTCTCGAAAGTGTAATGCAAGGCGCCTAGGTGCCTCCAATTTGGGTGTTGTTATCCCCTAGCTTAGGGATAACTAAGGAGATTATGTCTCGGGGCCCACAGGTCCTACACATGGAGTACCAAGAGCCATATTGACTTCAGCCTGGCCTTGGAGGGCCCATCTTTCTTCTTCAGCGCCTCAACCTTGTCAACGGCAACAGCATCCATCCCATCGGCCTGGTCCTTTAGCAGTCGTGGGTCTTGCTCCATGAGGTAATGAGTCTGGGTATCATGGTATGTGTCACTCTGATTCTCAAAACATTTGAATACGTGCATTGAATTCTTTTTGCTTATGACGTGTGCTTGGACTTTATGCCTTTCCACTTCTCCATACCTTGGGGGAATGACAGGATGCCCTAGCAAGTTGGTTCCCTTAGGATTTGACTTGCCACTGGGTGGGTTCATGAAAGGGCATCGTCCATTCCCACCATACTTATCACTTTTCATCATTTTCCCTCTCATCTATCCCCTACATTGGTTCAGGGATTGGGTTTGCCAAGCTAGCAAAGGGTTGTACCTTGCCTTGTGGGAAGGGGCTAAAGGCCCAAAGGGTAAAAGTAGCTGGCAAAAGATAAAAGCCAAAAGAACAAAACCTTCAAATGCTTCGCCTAGGGCTCCCCGAGAAAGCAATAAAAAGTTTCTTAGCAAGAAATGGAGGGACCCATAAAATAATAAAATCAAGACCTAGTTGGAGGATAGGGGGTCTCATCACGAGCCAGCCTACTAGGTCCATGGGCATGTAGCAGTATGACACTGCCATTCAGTTGGTCACCACGCCAAGGTAGTGGCTCTTGGTGGCATAGCCAAGAGAGAGGGGGTCTCATCACGAGCCAGCCTTCTCATCTCCGTGAAATGCTTGTGGGTAACACTGTCACCATTGGTCACCACGCCAGCGCAGTGTCCCGCAGCTACTCTCTTGAAAGAAAAAGCAATAAAATAAAAAGGTAAAAGGCATTGAATGGGCTTGGAAACATTTGCATCCATGACAAGGTGCAGCTCACCCTCTTCAGAGGCACCCACAGGCAAGCCATACATTTCCTTGTCATCACTACGCCCATTGTTCAAACATTCCCATACCACCTCATCCACTTACATGACCTGGATTGGTCTTCACCTAAGAACATCCCACGTCCGATGAGAATTAGCCCAATAGGACCTCCTGAAACCCTCTCCAAACATGGCTTGTAGAATAGTATAACGTCTTTGAGCACTTGTGTGGGAAAGGGGGGTTTTATGCACATGTTTAGATAATTTGATTATTAGACATGATTGACATTGCTATGATCTCTGTGACTTACGAGCCCATGGAGGGCGTACTTCTTGTTGTTGCAGGGCCACACCCGACAGACAGGTACACATCGAAAGATGATTAGTTCGGAGCTCCATAGGGCTAAAATCCCACCAGATGGATGCTGAGACCCCAGCCAGGGGAAGACACATATCAGAGGCTTGCACTGGAGAGGGAGGAGGACGTTACACCAGAGACAGCTTGACAGGCCTGGACACATGGGGGTCTTTCCCTCCCACTATGATGTTAGCCTTTGAAGGCCCATGACGTCACCTCTGTGACCCTTGACGTCACCGAGCGTTTGATGGACACCTTGGAGGCAGTTGTGTGCCAAGTGGCACATGTGGCTTGATCCAAAGGCCTTGGGAGGCCTAACGTTTTGCTCCTGGAAGCCAAAGTTTTACCTAGGAGGCCCATCGTCACCCTAGAAGGGCATGACATCACCTCTTTTGCTTGATTTATGGTTTAATTTGTCATTTTATGTAAAAAACTGGATTTTACATGTAAACTAGCCATGTCGGCCTTTTTACCTAATTTTGTAAATTAAAGGTCATTTTCACTATATAAATAATTCGCCCTTGTATTTTTCATGATCTTTCACTCACACTAAGTGAGGTATGAAATTTGCGTCATACTTAGGGTTTATTGGCTGAAATTTGGTGCACACTTCTTGAAGGAGGCTAGTTTTGGTGTATTTTTGGCATTTTTCTTGGTGGAAAGTCTTCAAATAGGCCTATTGCTAAATTATTCTTGGTAAATGTAAATAAATTTCTACAATTCTTATTTATTTTGAATGGTTATGGTGTATTTACTTTGCATTTCTTCCAAGATTATGAAAATGCTAGCTTAAAACCCTAGGTGGTCAAAGCACATGTTATTGTTCTTGCCTTAACAACTTTTCACCTACTAGATTGTGCTAGAAACCCCACTTTTTGAAGCATTGTGCTAAGGGCCCTACCATTGTAGCACCCTAGCATCACTTGCTTCATCAAGCCATCATTTACTTGATCCTTGAGCTAAAGGAGGAGGAAAATCGCTAGGGCCTAAGGTTACCTACTTCCTAGTGGCCATTTTCCTCCTAGGGTTTTAGTGATTGAAGCCTTGGGTTACCAACACCTTAATCATTGACTTTCTTGTCTCTAGCTCTCTCATTATCATTTGTTCCTTCAAGATTATCGCTGCTAAAAGTGACTCCATTAACCCTAAAGACACTGATCTAGGCCTTGCACTTGATTGATTGATGAAAACAACTCTCAAAACTTTTACCTCAAGCTATATACTAACTTTTCCTAACCCTAGAGTAGACTAATTTACTAACCTACTTGTTTTGTTACAAAAGTAAGCTACATCCATTTATTGCAGCAATAAAAGCATTTAAAAACAATTGCAAAATTGATTTATACACTGCCTAATTAGCTTCTGACAACTGCTAGTACATTGTTATTATTGAGTTATTATTTTTGGTCATTGTGAAGCTCTTTTAAGGCATTTATTGTGAAGTTATTATCTTATATACATTGCTGTTATAAAATTCTGTTTGCTACATCTTGCATCAACTATTGTTTTATTTGACAAGTCCATGGTTTTATGAAGCACTAACATCAAATTGTACTTGCAAAAGATATCGTTTTCTTGTTGCTTTGTTCTAATTAGGTACATCTAAGCACATCACTGCTTCATTGGTTAAAACCTTGGGACTTTCTGATCGGTGTGACTTGTGAGAGGGGATACCTTTTATAGATACTTTAACCTTTGCCTTTTCAAACCCCCAAGTCACCAGGGACGTCTCCCCTGGGCTATCAACCCTAAATAGAAAGAGGTAATCTATTAAGGTGGCAGTGATAGGATAACCTCATGTTACGCCAATTTGTCTTCCCTTAGCCTTTTCCTTTGGAACTAATACAAATTGCGCGATAACAGGCGCATGAGTCTTCAATGTGACAAGGGGCTCAATAAGCAATGAATATAACCCTCAAGGTGGACAGCCTCCTCTAAACTAGCCTTAGGATGCCAAATGTGAAGTCAACAAGGAGCCATCTTAGTCCTCAAAATATGCTAATCAATTTCTTAATTCATGGGAGGCCTCTCACCAAGTCAAAATGTACTCACACGTGCCAAACGAAATCCACATGCAGCCTCCAAGGTGGACATCCCCTTAATTTAGGTGGCACGTGCCTCAAAATGAGCAATTCAAATGAGAATGCCAAAATCTAGGATGTGACATGGCATGAGAAGCCCTGGTACATGAAAAATAGCCCAAATCTGTTTTTTACCACTGCCTTGGGAAATGGGAACTACCTCCAGATCTGTGAAGATACCTTGGGAAACGTGGAGATGCCCAAAAATCAGGATGAAGCCAAATGCCCAAGAAGTATCATGCCACATCATATGGTCCATCCATACATCATCAAACCCTCTAACTCATCCATATCGATGAAAACAAGTGCCCCAGCTGTTCAAAGCTCAAAAATACAAGAGCTAGTGAAGGAATTCAATAGGGTTACCCCCTGCCAAAATGAGAGGTAACATAGGCTCCAACTCGGAGACATGTGCTCTTCTTGGGAGTGCATGACAACCTCATAATCTCATCATGTACACATTGGAATAACCTCCTCATCAGCAAACACACAAAACTGGCTTTTACAAAGCAATAGAGAAGCCATCTACAAAATCAAGTCTAGTGCTGAAGAGAGCTTATTCATGCTACACTACTGTTCAAAAGAGCTTATTCCCTTCCTAACCTACTGTAGTATGTGCAAGATGAAGCTGCTAGGTGAAATCAGTGGGCCAATGCAGCCACCTGAGCAATTCAACAATACAATGTCCTTTTCCCCTGTGCTTGGTCATCATAGAAAAGAAAAACACAACAAAATACAGGTGCTGGTAGGCTGGAATCTGTCACTGCTGGGCTGAAAATAGACCTGGGCACATGCCCACCACTGATATCTTCAAGCATATGCAGATACTGATCTGAAATACTACAGGATTTGTTTATCCAGGAGTTAAGAGGACTAATATAACCACTGTTAAGCCTAAAACATTCCTCTGCACTGCTGCCAGCCCTGAAACTTCTCTTTCATTGCCATATGAGAGCATCAAACGATATTCAAACTACTGCTGGAGATCTAGTTTAATAACTGAATTGGAAATCTGAATATTCATGTGATGTTTCTCTCATAGGTTATCAATAGCTCTTGTCACCTTTCTTGACATGCAATTGATATACTTAGACAACTCATCCAAAATGTAAACATCCACACAGCCAATCTTCAATACTTCAGATCGGTCTTCAAGTGCTGTTCTAAGACAACATTGGTGTCTTTTAATACTGCTCAGGTCTTGTCTTATAACAGCAGTTAACTCTTGCGTTTTTTTAGTATTGGTGTCAATACTGAGAGTGATGGTTGGAGGCATTGCTTTGCCCTGGCCAGCAAGATCATACACGGATTCAAAAAATCTTATCCAAAATTCACCAACATTGCCAGATGGAAACAAAATATTGCCCAACAATTTTTTGTTCACGAGGGTGTCGAACTGCACTGAAGTGTTGGACAGTGATGACAAAACTTCCCCTACATCCATGGAATCCGAGGGCACTCGCTTGTTTATTCACGAGGGTGTCGAACTGCACTGAAGTGTTGGATAGTGATGACAAAACTTCCCCTACGTCCATGGAATCCGAGGGCACTCGCTTGTTTATTCTGATATCATTTAGGATTGCAAGATCAGAAGACTGCATGGACGCTTTGGCTGATTCTTGTTTCTCAAAGTTGCCATCACCATTCATTAATTTGTGTTGAGATTCCATGCATAAATCCTGATCTGGGAAGTGTGATTCTACAGGCTGGGACGCACCAAACTCCTGCTTTATTCCTAGGTCTGTTGCCAGCAATGAAAATCTTCCTGAGCATCATCCATATTCAACGCTATGGAGTCTCCCTCTGCGCGTGCTTGATTGGGTTTGTGATGCAGTTTTATGGTATGATCAGGCCTCCGTTTTCCACAGTCTGAATCATATATCGAAGGGCCATCAAAAAATACATTATATGGCCTATATCTATCATGCTCCAGCTGTATGAAGATAGTTCTATCAGCAAGGGGACAAAGACATGTTTCCCGAATCTCATGGCACTGTCCCAATTCTATCTTTTCCTCTATCTGGACTTCATGAATTAGTTTAGCCACACGACTAAGACTGCCTTTGTTTCCATCAACGTTATCAACAACGGGGGGATATATCAGAAAATCTTCATGACTGGGGTATCCCAAATGTCCGTTAGTGGTTTCATGGCTCACAAGATTGGGTTGATAAATCTTTTTAGCTTGAGAACACCACTGTCCTTTCTTCCCATCGACGCCCAGGGTTTTATCATGGTTTTGGTTATCCATAAGATGGCAAATCGCATTGTATTCAAACCGATCATTGGAAACCATGGGGCAAAAAGCTTGTATTTCACCAAGTGGATCTACCACGGATAAATCCATCATCACCCCCTCCATGATCATCATCAGATTCTAATGAAGGATTTGTGCTCCTATTTTGCTTAAACACAGAAAGTATTTCTGACCTGCAAAATACATTGCCATAGGTGCCTACAACGGTCATAACAGAGTTGTCAAGACATGCTCTTTTAGCCTCACAAAAATGCTTAACTGTCGTTTCATCCATCATGTGACCGAGAGGACGAGTATCCACACCGAGGGTTTCATCAAAGTGAAGTGCAAAGGCTCTGCCACTGTATTGTTGAATTTTTGAATGTGAATCTGGGCTACTATCCATGTCAGTTTTGAGACAATTTCCATCCGCGTTGAGGGTTTTGTTGTCCAACTGCTCTTGGAATGCAGAATGTGGCATATTGCTGTCATCATTTGAACAGGCTGTGGAAAGCTGCTGATTGTGCACAAATTCTTCATTTTCCAGGCTTAGGATGATCCGATCTCTGTCCTTTGAATCATGCAAGGCATCAGGATTTAAATTTTCATGCCTACCCTCTTCATTTGCATTTTTTCTGAATTCTGAGACACATACCTGGTTCAGCAGAGATAAGGCTTGATGTGGAGCTGAGACTGTTCATGTCATTATCAGCACTTACGGCCAGATTCTGATCTTCTCTCGTATCTTGACAGTCTTCTTCAATGAGACTTTCATCTTCAAGAGTAACATTGAGGACTTCTTCATTGTTTAGATTGGGATTGGCCTGATTCTTGTCATCACAAAAGACAACAGGACTCACCTTACCCCAGAGTTCCAAACCTGTATTACATTCGTCATCTTCATGTGATTTGTCCCTGGAATCTGAAGTACTTGACTGTTTTCTGGCAGCAGCAGGACCTGTTACAGGGTTGGGCAAGACAATGATCTGCTCACATATTGCTTCATCGGTATCACTGCTGAAGTTAGAGACCAAGGAATTTCAAATCTGGGGTGTCTTCTTCATTAACTTCTCCATTATCTTCAAGGGGAGGAGCCAGGTGCTTCTTGAATAGAGTTTTGTGCATCATAAACTTCCTTAATTCCTTCAATGATGGGCCACCATTTTTCACGATCATAAGGGCTCCATCATCTGCAAAATGCTTTAGCAAACCCTGCAAAAGACGGGATTGTTCCTTTGCCAAGACTTTCGAACCATCTCCTGGCATCCCTTTTGAGACTTCAGGCAAAAAATTTCATCATATCATCTTCATGAAAGAGGCCAATGCTCAAACTGAATTCAATGAAAGATGATATATGTTGTATGACTGAATTATCATATCCGTAAAAACCTGGAATTCCCCTTGTATCTACATCAGGGCTCTTATGAGGAAACCCTGGGATATTTGAAAAATCAAAAAGAGCATACCAGCTTGGCCAACAATGGAGCTAATTCCTTTCTTCTTTTCATCTAGGTCTTCAATATAAGGCTGAAAAATGAAATCTGAAATGAAAAATGATCATACCTCATACAAGTACCAAGGTGGAGTCGCCCAGATGAGACTTTCTTCAAGAGCCTTCAAATTGATGGATGTGCTCACCTCTACATCCAGCAAAGTATTCAAAATCTGTAAGGAACAAGGGCTTTGTCCCTTCATGGAGTCACAATGTGAGAAGATCTTCAATACAACAATCTCACAAATCTGTCATGAAGAATAGTCTTCAAATTTCCCAGGTGAATGGACTTTATCCTTGGCAACGGTGCCAAAATGTTACCACTCAAATTGTACTTAATGATAAAATCCCTAATCCACAAGGTACTACTGAAGGGGCAATTGTTAGGACGGTCATCACTGTCACCTCAGTAACCTATCCTCTTCATTTTAGGTCGGCTCTCCTCCGACTCAAGGGGGGTATCCCTAGTAAGATTACTAAGACCAAGAAATGAGGCACAAGGTGAAGTTGAGAGTGATCTTAGCAAAAAGGAGTTTTGGGGCTTCTAGGGTTTTAAATATAGGTGATGGAAGGAAGTAGAGATCAATGCCAAATCCAACTAGGGAAATGAAGTCAAGGTGAATAAAATGGCCAATGATGTCAAGAAGAAACCCTCTTAAGAATTGGCTTATTCCATTCAAGGATTAGGGCTTAGATTAAAACCAAAAGGAAGAATAATCCTTCCCCCAATCCAGATCAACAATGAATATCAAGGTCTACAAGAATGGAAAAACCTTCACCAACAAAATCAACTATGGCTTGACAAATGTACTTGATACTTTTACTAGGAATCCACAAGGAAGAACAAAAGCATGGCACCAAATAATCACCAAACCAACAAAGAAAGAAGGAATGAGAAAACCCTAGAACATCTTCCTTCCAAGTGATAACTTACACCTCAAACGGATCGATCTTGAAGGCTTGTAGAAGACTTGGACATTTCATAATTAGATCCTTATGCACCAAATAAAACCAAGATACAGAAGCTTCAAGAATTGACAACAATCATCCACAAAGAAAGAACATTTTACACAACCATATGCTCCAAGAAAGATATGTCAATTAAGCCCCAAGGAGTAAGCTCCAAAAATCCAACCATGAGTGATAATGAGGAAGGGCACCTCTATTTATAGAGTGATGTGTTTTCTTTACAATAAAACAATATTATCCCATGTGAGATCCTTCGATCTAGCTAATGGAAGAGTAAAATACAATTTGTTCTAACTATCTAGTCTAAAATACAATAAATTAAAGTGATCAAGCCACATGTACAATGATCTAGGTGAAATAACACCCAAAGAGAGGGACGTCCCCACTAAATAAGGAAGCAAGTGGCTCCAAGATGCAACATTAGCCTCCAAAGGCCCCCAAAGTATGTAGATGTGCAACAAACTCCTCAAAGTGTGCAAGGAAACCCTCCTAAGTTTCCTTCAAGGTGGACGTATGGGCCTCCAAGGTTAAAAAGTCCTCAAAATCACAAAACAAACCCTTCAACAAGGGGCAGCCTCTCCAAATCAACTCCAAAGATCAAGTGCAAAGTCAAAACATCTTCCTCAAAAGTGTAATGCAAGGATGCAAGGCTCCTAGGATCCTCCAATGTGGGCGCATGAGTCTTCAATGCGACAAGGGGCTCAACAAGCAATGAATATAGCCCTCAAGGTGGACAACCTCTAAGTCAGCCTTAGGATGCCAAATATGAAGTCGAAAAGGGGCCAATTTTAGTCCTCAAAACATGCTAATCAATTTCCTACGTCATGGGAGGCCTCTCCCCAAGTCAAAATGTACTCACGCATGCCAAATGAAACCCCCATGCAACCTCCAAAGTGGACGTCCCCTTGATTTAGGTGTCACATGCCTCTAATGAGAATTCCAAAATCTAGGACGTGACATGGCGTGAGTGTTGATGGATGCAGCTATGGGAGACATCCTCCAGCTTACAAACCTGTGAGATGTGGAACATAGCAGCTATGTGAGTCTTTCTCTCAGCTTACAAACCTGAGAGAAAGCCCCTCTGAAGGGTCTATGGTTCCTGCCTAGGACAGAGTCAGGAACGTAGAGATGACCTCCTCCATGACGTGAGTGAGAAGAACTCCAGATGATTATCCGGTGGAAAAGCAACCTGTTGAGTTAGGACGTGCTTGTGGCTGAGCACAAGGTGAACGTGGGAAATCCCAAAAGTGTTGGGCACATCATCATGTGAACAGAAATGAAGATGATGTGATGGCCTCCTTTGAGCAGTAGAGTTGATGAGAAGACTCCAAATGATTCTCCTGTCGGTGGCAGTGGGAAAGCAAATCTATAGAGTGGACGTGCCTGTGGACGAGCACAGGTGAACGTGTGAAGATCTGGTTCATCTGTGTAATGCAGTGAATCAAAGCTTTGGTATCCCTATGGATGTGCCCCTAGTGGATGAGCACTAGTGGGTGTATCGGATCCTTTGCTATATATATTGTTCAAGAGTCAGACCTACTTGTTATGTAAAGGGTACAAGTCGACCCCACCTTAATAATAAATGTAAAAGATAATTAATATTAATATTAATTAATTATAATAAAAAATAAATATAATAATAAGTATATTTGACTTAGAGAGGTCGGCCATGTTGTGCCAATAGACGCCCTTGTTAATTGGTCAAAGTCTAATATAAGTAGGAGATGATTCTCCATTGTAGAATCATATCCTTCTTGTGTGTTTTGGAAATTTCAGCAAGTACTTCTCTTTGGAAAAGGTGCGCACCTCTCTTGGGCGCTAGTCTTCTAGGGCTTAAGCACCCTCTTGTGTGCTAAGTCACTCTTGGTGGTGAAAGGTCTTTCTCTTGAAGAATATAGCAAAGGATTTGGCTGGGTTTTTCTCCCTTGATTGAGAAGGCTTCCCCAAGATATATCTTGTGTTCTTGTGCATGGTGTTTCTTCTTGTGATCTTGGTTGCTGCAACATTCTTGTTTATGGTTAAGACATGATGAAATTAAATGAACTACATGCTTAACCTAGCTTATGGAAATCAACATGGTATCAGAGCATAGGTCTTGAAAGAACCCATTGCACAAGCATCTTTCACAAGATGCCTGTGCAATTAGGGCTTTTTATTGAAGAGGAATTTCAGCCCAAAAGCCATCTAGAAAAGTGCACCCTAGCCCAAGGAACTCTTTGGCACCTTCAACGCACCTTTTCAGTGGATAGAATTCCATGAAAGTGAAACCCTAGTTTTCACCAATACCAGAAATACCAGAAATCCGCTGGTCAAGTTTGAGGGGGCAAAATTTGGATTTTCAGAAATATGACTGTACCAACGTACTCGCCTCAGCTCAGCACATCTAGCCCCTGTATCAGAATTTTAAATTTTGAAGTTTGAAAAATTAGGGTTTCTTCATAAAACCCTAAGTTGCAGTTGCAGTTGCAGTTGCAGTATCAGCTGCAGTACCAGTTGCAGTCACCCTTGAAGTTCTTAAGAGTTGGTAATTATTACCGTTGCTACCAGATGATGCCACTATCTGCAAATGTTATCAGAGGTATGTACTCACATATGTTTAAATTGTTAAGCCTTAAAGGGTATTTGCAGGAGAAGGGATCTCTTGCCATAGATCCAGAAGGATCTCAAGATCCAACACATTCAGAGGAATAATGCAACCCAGGTTTGATTATTCTGATATGCACCTATTTTTATGACATTATTTTGATCTAGGTTGCATGTTGAAGCTATGACCATCATACTAACCTTTGGTCAAAATTAAAGTCAAGGTATTAGATGGATTAAAGTTGAGATCATAGAGTTTATTCTCTAACCCAACCTTCTGTCAAGATAGCATATTGTCCTAGTACAAAAGACAGGTTGAAG
>JASDQU010105560.1:113328-131476 GCA_032191745.1 Picea mariana
AAATACAACTAACATCTCCTCTAGGAGAAACTTCTTATGTTGATCTCAGGTTACCATGGAGGAATGTTTGATCACAACACTAGAAGAGTGTTGACCTCATTTCGTATTGTATTTCTTACTTTTGATCTTTGCTTCAGACTGATCACAAGTGATAGCTCTAAAGGAGCTACTGTGATGATTATTCGTGTTTTTTTTTTTTTTTGTTTTTTTTTTTTTTTATCTACTATTATCAAAAGAGTATTATCCTTGCTGCTTGTTTTGTTGACCTTGTTCAAGTCACAGGTGATAACCTTGAGGAAGCCATAGTGAAGGTTGCAGAAGGCAACATATTAGACAAGATATGAAGCAGACTATGTACATGACCATATACATCCATGTACCCAAAGAGAAGAAGTCCAAGCTAGATCCTTTAGGAAGAAAAGATACAATGAATCTTCAAAGACATCTCTAGTAAGAGACAAATTGAGACAAGCATGAGACATTGTCCTTGAAAAAGAGATAGTTTCTCAAAGAACCGGAGAATCTCAGATGGAGATTGATAGTGAGACAATACCTTCTCCCCCTTCAGCAATTCAGAGGGAGACAAACATTACTCCAGGTTATCCAGAATCTCCAGTTGATATGTTCAGAGATATTGCAGTAAGGCATAAAATGCCTACCTAGACTCACTCTGCAAGATTTAGAGAAACATACAAGCCTCTCAAGGCACATTCCGAGAAAGCAAAAGAGATTTTCAAGCTACCCTTCAGTCATGAGCCACCTCATTGATGTTGAGACTCCTTGTCTTAGAGAAGCAAAAAGAGAATCGGTATGTCAAGATGCCATAGCAAAAGAATACCAGTATATCTTAAAGAATGATGCATAAGATATTATTCAGGGACCAGAAAGGGAAGTCTATGGTAACTTCCAAGGAGATCTATAAGATCAAGCATGCAGCTGATGGAAGTATCAAGAAATACAAAACGAGATCTATAGCCAGATGTTTATCATAAACAGAGGGAGTTGTCTATGATGAGACAGTTGACCCAGTGAACCGATACACTTCCATCCGTACTACCATCCATGAGTTGGAAACTATATCAAATAGATAGATTCTTGATGAGTTTGGATTTCAGCAAGAGTGTCGTTGATCCAAACCTATACAATGTTGGTGACGAGAACCTGATCCGAATGACTTATTCAGAAAGCGTTGTTGTAATCCTTGACTTCTGAATTCTAGATGAAGAATCTGAGAATGATGCACTACTTCTTGGGACAAGAAGTATGACAGAGGACCGATAAGATTTTCCTAAGTCAAGGAAAATATACAGTGAAAATATTAAAGAAGTTTAGTATGACAGAATGCAAAATCCACCGTGATGGATTTAAAGAAAAAGATTGATGATGATTCAGACAAGACTAGTCCTTAGCTGATTGGATCACTAATGTATCTGGTTAACACCAAACTGGATTCATACCATGCAGTGAATGTGGCCTGAGATATGCCTCCAGTGTGAAACTGAGTTTGCGGGATATACCGATTCAGATTGAGCAGAAAGTACAATGGACCGAAAGAACACATCCAATTGATGTTCTACTATGAAGTTTGCCATGATTCGATGATGCAGAGGAAAATCGTACACATGCAGTACCTTCCTACACATGAGCAGATTGCAGATATCTTCACCAAATTAATTTCGTGAAGAATGGCTCCCTAGTTGAGAGGGAGTGTCGATAACTCCAACCAAGACAAAATTTAAAATTCAGAGTACATCTATATGAGACTTGGCTTGATGAAGAATGCTTCCCTAGCTGAGAGGGAGTGTTGATGAATGCAACTATGGGAGACATCCTCCAGCTTACAAACCTGTGAGATGTGGAACATAGCAGCTATGTGAGTCTTTCTCTCAGCTTACAAACCTGAGAGAAAGCCCCTATGAAGGGTTTGTGGTTCTTGCCTGGGACAGAGTCAGGAACGTAGAGATGACCTCCTCCATGACGTGAGTGAGAAGAACTCCAGATGATTATCCGGTGGAAAAGCGATCTGTTGAGTTAGGACGTGCATGTGGCTGAGCACAAGGTGAACATGGGAAATCCCAAAAGTGTTGGGCATATCATCATGTGAACAGAAATGAAGATGATGTGATGGCCTCCTCTGAGCAGCAAAGTTGACGAGAAGACTCCAGATGATTCTCCTGTCGGTGGCAGTGGGAAAGCAGATCTGTAGAGTGGACGTGCCTGTGGACGAGCACAGGTGAACGTGTGAAGATTTGGTTCATCTGTGTAATGCAGTGAATCAGAGCTTTGGCATCCCTATGGATGTGCCCCTAGTGGATGAGCACTAGTGGGTGTATCAGATCCTTTGCTATATATATTGTTCAAGAGTCAGACCTACCTATAACCCTAATTGTTATGTAAAGGTTACAGGTCAGCCCCACCTTAATAATAAATGTAAAAGATAATTAATATTAATATTAATATTAATTATAATAAATAATAACTATATTTGACTTAGAGAGGTCGACCCTGTTGTGCCAATAGACGCCCTTGTTAATTGGTCAAAGTCTAATATAAGTAGGAGATGATTCTCCATTGTAGAATCATATCCTTCTTGTGTGTTTTGGAAATTTCAGCAAGTACTTCTCTTTGGCAAAGGTGCGCACCTCTCTTGGGCGCTAGTCTTCTAGGGCTTCAGCACCCTCTTGTGTGCTAAGTCATTCTTGGTGGTGAAAAGTCTTTCTCTTGAAGAATATAGCAAAGGATTTGGCTGGGTTTTTCTCCCTTGATTGAGAAGGGTTTCCCAGGATATATCTTGTGTTCTTGTGCATGGTGTTTCTTCTTGTGATCGTGGTGGCTGCAACATTCTTGTTTATGGTTAAGACATGATGAAATTAAATGAACTACATGCTTAACCTAGCTTATGGAAAATCAACAGTGAGAAGCCTTGGTACATGAAAAATAGCCCAAATCTGGTTTATACCACTACCTTGGGAAACATGAACCACCTTGGGATCCATGAAGAGGCATTGGGAAACATGAAGATGCCCAAAAATCAGGATGAAGCCCAATTCCCAAGAAATATCATGCCACATCATATGGTTTGTCCATACATCATCAAATCCTATAACACAACCATATCCATGAAAACAAGTACCCCAGTTGTTCAAAGCTCAAAAATACAAGGGCTAGTGAAGGAATTCACTAGGGCTACCCCTGCCAAAATGAGGGGAAACAATATTGACTGCACTAACCTGTAAAACATCAAGTCACAATAATTACCATAAAAAATAGATAGATGCATCCGTCAGGCTTTGGTCTATTGATTGAGTAGGGGAGTTGCCATGCAAACTATTGAATTATTGTAACTTCAAAGAATATTCTACTTATATTTGAGTCATTATTGTATAGATCAAATCCCCTTTTGTGGATTGGTCAACATGTATTTGTATGGTGGTATTTGTAAAGTCAGCCCTAGTAATTGTAAAGTGGTTTGAGCCACTTCTAGGAGAAGTCAGCTCCACCAAGTGAAGAGTCACAACCCTAGCACCACCTCACAACTTGTATTTATATGTGAGGATGGTGTCTCATTTACACACACAAAACACTAGCTCTGTAGCTATGAAGAAGTGCGCAAGTCTTGGAGGAACTGCTACTGCAGCTAAGTGTGACATCAAGGAGGGTTCTTGCTTTGTGTCTTGGTATTTCTCGGTTAAGTGGTGCGCTACTCTTCTTAGTGAAAGAGTAGAGGAGGATCTTTTGTTCGATCTTTGGTCTATCTATATTGAGGAATTTTTTGTTGGGTTTTCTCCCCATGAGGGTTTCCCAGGATAAAATGTGTGTCTCTATTGTTTCTGTGATTGCCTCTCTTTCAGTGATCTTATTTATGCAACTAATGTGCTAAATGATTATAATAATAAAGAAGAACTGTAACTACTAGTTGTATAAGTAAAACTTCAACATGGTTTCAGAGCAAGCCTGAAAGAGACCAACTCACAGTTTATAAGAAGTGACTAGCCTCGGCGCACCCTCTCCAAAATCCAATTTTCAGTACTGCAGTTGCTGCAGAATTAAGGTTTCTGCATAAACCCTAACTGTGACGTTTTCCTTGTTTGAGGAGGACGTTAGAGAAAGTAACCACACCTAGGAACTCGCCCTTGGAGGGCAAATCTAAAACATGGATCAGAATTTCGAAATTCGAAGTTCAAGGAATTAGGGTTTCTTCATCAACCCTAGGTTGTAGTTGCAGTTGTAGTTCCAGTTGCAGTTGCAGTATCAGTTACATTTGTAGTGCCAGTTCCATGTCAGTTGCAGTGCCAACACCAGTTGTAGTAAAGTGATGGGACTGATTTTTTATTGTCCTAGTGCGACTTACCCTAGCAAATCTCCAGCTACCTTTGAATTACAAGTTGCAACAACTTTGAAGTTTTTAAGGTTTGTTATTTATTGTCGTTGTTGTCGGATGGTGCCACTACATGTCAATACTGTCAGAGGTATGTACTTACATATGTTTAAACTGTATCATTATTTTTAAAGGGTATTTGCAGGAGAAAGGATCTTTTGTCTAAACAACAATCGTAGATCCAAAGGGATCTTAGATCCAGCACATTCAGAGGAACAATGCACCTCAAGTTTGATCAACTTTATATGCTTCTATTTTGTTATAGCATTATTGTGATCTTATGAACATCTAGGTTGTATTTTGTTCTGTTGAAGTTATGACTATCATACTAACCATTGGTCAAAATTAAAGTCAAAGTAGTAGATTGATTAAGGTTGAGATTATAGAGTTTATTCTCTAACTCGGATTTCTTTCAAAGAAAAACATATTATCTTCGTACAGAGGACAGGTTGAAAAAAATACTTGTCGTCTTGAGTAAAGGAGACTTGGAATAAAAGCAACAACACTTATTCTTGAGGACAAAACTCCAGATTCCAGGTTTGAATGATTGAGTTGATAAGATTCAAATTTGCACATATCAAGTTTGATAACTGCCACATTACAAGTAAACAGTATATCTGTGATAGCAATCTTTGAAAAGTTTTATTATTGAATACTTGGTAGCATGTGAGCACTATTGAGATAAATGCTTATGGTAATCATTTACTAAGATATAACTAACATCTCCTCTAGGAGAAACTTTTTGTTTTGTTTCCAGGTTACTATGGAGAAATGATTGATCAAAACACTAGAAGAGTGTTGCTCTCATTTCTTATTATCATATTTCTTACTTTTGACCCTTGTTCCAGACAGGTCACAAGTGATAGCTCTGAAGGAGCTACTATGACGATTGATCTCGCTATTGTTTTTATTATTATTATAAAGAGTATGCAATATCCCAGATCCGACTAGTCTAGGAAATGTTGTTAATCTACTATGTTTGTTGTCTGATCTGATACACTGGGGGTTTCTGGATGCGTTTAAGCTGCGGGTTTTAACATGCTTGGTATTTTTCGCATGTGTGTGTAGATAAATAAGTGTTTACAGCATATGAATAAGCATACAGATAGTAAATGACACAAAAGACTACAAATCATATATTATGATATTTCTGCAGTTTACAATACTGTATGCGGCTAAGTAAAATAAATCTCTCGTCTAGATCAGTGACAAAAGGATCTTAGCCGGAATACAATAAGCAAACTAAAACAATAATCCTCGATAATAGAAGAATGATGCTGGATCAATGGATGAGCTGTAGGATATGTTGCAAGCTACGGCGACTCATACAGCAACTGCTACAAGACTGGAAAGTTTGCCCTAGTAGGTAAACTCCTCGAATCTGCCTAAAAACTGTCTCAAACAGTGTGCCCTGCTCTCTCACTCAATCCTGGTGACTGACTAACTGACAATCAACCCTCTGCTAATATTTATGGACCCTGGATGGATCCTCCTGGGGAAATGCGCCCCCTCTACTGCTAGAAACTGCACCCTAGTGATTCCCCTGTTGAAATCAGCTGATAAGGGTCTCAAACTGAGCACCCTATACTCCTATGAAATGGGTCGGAAGGATTTCCCTGGATCTGATCTGATGATCTCTCGGGAATCCTAAATGTGTCCTCCCCAACTGTCGCACCCTCAATGGCTGAGAAATGTGCCTAAGATGATTTCTCTGTCAAAATCTAACGAGAAATCAGGCAATAGAAGCGTCTTGCCCTCCTCTCAAATGGGTCGGAGGGGAATCCCTGGATTCTCCCTAGCTAGGACAAGTCGACTCAACTAATGCTCAGAAGTTGTGCCCTCTCCCTGGACAAGTGCGCCCTCACTGCTACAACTGGATAATTGTTGTTGAAGTACGATGGAAGATCTGGGTGATCTTCGCGGTGACTAGGGTGTGTCTCTCAACACCAAAATCAACCTCTGGGTGTCTTTCTCCTGGAATCCACAAGCTCTCTCCTGAGATGCGCCTCTCTCCTCAACTAACAAGTCAAATTCTTCATAATGATGAATTAGGTCACTTTACCTTTTCTTATAGCTACCCAAAACCCTAATTCGTTGTTGACTTATTTTTAGCTCATTTGTTATATTTTTAGCTCACTTTGGCTTAAAAGCGCTTTTAGTCACTTTTAGCTCAATGTCCCTTTCGAATTATAACACCCTTGGCTGAAGTGACCTCTAGTAACCTCGTTTACCCCTGTATGGCCCTGGCTATAATCTAGCACGGCAGTTTAGACTATTAAGCCTCCTCTCTGGACTTCCTACTCGAAAAGGGACATTACAGTCCTCCCGTCTCGAGATTGCTTGTCCTCAAGCAATACCAATCCAGGGTGTTGTAACACCTGCTCACTCTCCCAAGTAGCATCCTCTACTGGAAGCCCTCTCCATCCGATGACCCTGCTCCTCAGTTTCCGCTCTCGGAACTCTAGTACCTCCTCCAGAACCAACTCCAACTATCCCTCCTCATCCAATGGGGGAAGCTCCTTTGATGTGCTAATGAATTGTCCCACAGCCTTCTTGAGGCAAGACACATGGAACATGTTATGAATCTGACTTCCTTCTGGAAGCTCTAGCTCATAAGCAACCTCGCCTACCCGACGCATGATCCTGTAAGGTCCATAGAATCTAGGCTTGAGCTTCTCGACCCCACTCTTCTTTAGAGATGACTGTCCGTAGGGTTGGAGTCTCAGGAAAACCAAGTTCCCAACCTCAAAGTTGCGCTCTATCCTATGTTTGTCCGCACTCATCTTCGGTCGATTATGCGTTGTCTGTAGGTTCTCTTTCAGTAACTTGAGAATCTCCTGACTCTCGATGATCCAGTCCTTGGCTTTGGGAGCTCTGCTCTCCCCGAAAACCAAGTCTATCAAAGTGGGAGCATCATAACCGTACAATGCTCGAAAGGGTGTCATGCCAATGGTCATGTGGAAGGAGGTGTTGTAGCAATGCTCTCCTAGATGTAGCCACCTGACCCATGTTCTCTGTTGTCCACTCACATAGTTTCTCAAATACCCTTCAACCCACTTGTTGACTATCTCGGTCTGCCCATCAGTCTAAGGGTGATAGATGGTGTTGGGTGTCAACTCTGTCCCCACCAAACTGAACAACTCCATCCAGAGAGTACCATTAAACCGATTGTTCGTCACCGACGATGTTCCTCGACAACCCATGAAGCCGGAAGACTTCCCTGAAGAATAACTCGACCACCTAAACTGCGTTGTAATCTGTCAGTATGGCATAGAAGTGAGCAAACTTGGTCAATTTGTCTACCACCACATAGATGCAGTCCTTACCCTGAACCTTGGGTAGGCCCGTGATGAAGTCCATTGATATGCTCTCCCATTTCTGCTCCGGAATGGGAAGTGGCTGAAGTAGTCCTGCTGGAAGTGTATGCTCTGACTTGTTCTGCTGACAAGTCACACACTCACTGATGTACCTCATAACATCCTGCTTGAGGCCCTCTGATCTGCCTGTAGGTTTTGAAAAACCCCTAATGGCCTGCCAGTGGCGAATCATGAACTATTGCTAAGATCTTCTTCTTCAGCCCTGAGACTGGCACTAAGTAGACTCTATCCTTGTAGAATATGACATCGTCAATGACCCTGTACCTGTCCATCCAAAACCTCACAAGCAAACTTGTTCTTGGAATATTCCACTTACAAATGGGATTTCCAATCCGCTGAGACCTCCATCAAAGAACATGTCCCAGGTCTCCTAGAAAGTGCATCGGCCACAATGTTCTTCTTCTCCTTGACATACTCTATGTCGAAATCGAAGGCATGTACCTTCGTCACACATTTCTATTACCGCTCACTGAAATCCTTTTGCTCAAGGAAATACTTTAAGCTGTTATGATCTGTTTTAACCACGAATTTGTTGCCCACCAAATATTGTTTGAATTTGGTCAAGGCATGCATGATTGCCAGCATTTCCTTGCCATAAATAGAGTACAGCCTCTCGGGCTGACTGGGCTTCTTGCTCTCGAAAACAATGGGATGTCCTCCCTGCATCAAAACTGCCTCGATGCCCTCGTCGGATGCATCACACTCTAATACAAATGGTAAAGTGAAGTCTAGTAATGCTAACACTGGACATGTGCCCATGACTTCCTTCATGTGATCAACGGCTTTCTGTGACTCGTCGGTCCAGATGAAGGCCCCCTGTCTGGTGAGATCTGTAAGTGGTGCTCCAAGCTAAGAAAATCCCCTGACAAAACCTATAATAGTTACATCGCCCAAAGAAGCTACTCGACTCGGTCACCTTCCTGGGCATTAGCCAATCCAAAATCGCCCTGATCTTCTCTTGGTGCACCTATACCCCCTGCACACTGATAATGTGGCCCAAGTAAAGTAGTTATGTCATACCAAATTCACACTTGGACTCTTTGGCGTATAGTGACTGTGCCTCCATGACATTGAGTACCTCATCCAAGTGCCTCAGATGTTCCTGTCATGTCTTGTTGTAAACCATGATGTCGTCGAAGAATACCAAGACTAATTTCCTCAACTGATCCATGAATATGTGATTCATGCAAAACTGAAATGTAGTCGATGCATTGGTTAGCCCAAATGGCATAACCAGGAACTCAAAATGACCGAAGTGGCATCGAAATGTCTGTCTTCTCTATGTCCTGCTCTCGGATGTTGATCTGATGATATCCAGAGCGTAGATCAATCTTCGAGAAGAAAACAGCCCCATGCAATTCATCCATCAACTCATCAATGCAAGGGATAAGATACCGGTTCTTGATAGTTTTCTTGTTCAAGGCCCGCTAGTCGATGCACATCCTCATGGTACCATCCTTCTTCAGAACTAAGACAACTGAAGAAGCGAATGGGCTATTGCTAGGTCCAATGTGTCCCATCGCAAGCAATTCCTTAATTGCTTTCTCTATCTCATCCTCGACCCTCCTAAGATGACGATAGGGTGGTGTGATCATAGGTTTGGCCCCCTCCAACTCAATGGTGTGCTCAAACCCCATGTCAGGTGGTCTCCCTGGTGGAATCGAACCAAAAAACTTCTAATGTCATCCCAACAAGTTCCTGATCTCTGTCTGATATTGTTGTCGACCCTCTGAATCCCTCTATGTAGTGATCAAGCACTCTGCAGCATATGCTACATCCCCATGCCTGAAGATCCTCTCCATCCTCTTGGTCGAAACTGTCCTAGGTGCCCCTGTCGACATGCCCCTCAATACAATCCTCTTCCCATCACTCTCTCTAAACCCCATCTCCAAGGTTTGGTAGTTGGTGGTGATTTTTCCCAAGGTGATCAACCACTAGACTCCCAACACCACATATGTGTCAGATAGGTCAACTACATAAAATGTGTCTCTCACGGTGTAGTTACCTACCTTTATCTCCAAGTCCGGAACTTTGTCTAGACACTCCATTGTGTGGCCATCTACTACTGCAACATCAAAGCCCTCAAACTCCTCTGTCTGAAGTGCCTACCTCGATACCAATGAAGCATCAATGAAGTTGTGGGTGGCCCCACCATCTATCAAGGCGATTGCCTGCTATCCCTGAATAGTCCCTCTGATCCGGAGAGTGTCATACCTGGGAACACCAGAAAGGGTCGCTATAACTCCTCCCTTTGCTGGTTTCTGTCTTTTAGCCTGCTCAGGAGGCTGTGGTGCTACCAGTGGGTGGGTCCCAGCCGGCGTCGGTGGTCTTCGGGGGGGCTGCTCCTCTGCTTGTGATGGCTCTCCTCTTTCAAATCCTTGCCTACTTGGTGGCTGAGATCGGTTCCTCATTTCCCTCATCCAATCTTACCACAAACCGTGCACTAGTCCACTGTGGTTTTGTGGTGAGAAAAGACTGCTTTGCAAGTTCAAAATATCTTTGTTTAAATTAGAAGCTACAGAAGGTTGAGGATATTCATCAGTTTCTGTTTCAGCTTTCCTTGTAGGTAGATAGCATACACCATGTCGTTGTCGATGTTGGGCTAAAAGTGAAGTTGATTCCCCAATTGGTAGAGACCATTCCTTAGTGTGTTGACTAAACAAAGGAGCATCATCCCACTCTCTATGCTGAGGGATAGGCCACTACCTCTATCCATCATCTATAACCTGTGCAATATCCTACATCCTCCAAGTCTGAGACTGAGAGCAAGTTAACCCTCAACCTTGGAACAAAGAGAACTCCATCAAGCTCGAAGAGTCCCCCAAACTCGAGTTGGAATCTAACATTCCCAACTCCACTTACAGCTCTCGCCATACCACCTTCATTTACCACCTGTCGGCCAGGACCAATCTCTGTGAAATCTAGGAATACTCGCCAGATTCCCGTCATGTGGCTAGAGGCTCCACTGTCCACAATCCATCTAATATCACCTCCAAATCCTCTGTTGCCGACACTAGAAACTAGGGTCACTAAAGAAAATTATTTTTTGTACTTTGAAGCAAATTCCTCCATGGTTGTTGTAGCAGCTGTCTCAGGCCCTCTCACTCCGTCGTCTTCTTCCTCTCAGGACAACGAGAGGCAAGGTGCCCCAACTGGTTACAACAATAGCATCTGACTTTACTCAAGTGCCTTCCGAAACTTCCTTTCTTCTTGGTCTTTGCAACAAGAGCAACATTCTCATCAGCTCCGTCTATCTTTTGCTCACTGCTCTGAGATCTCTCCTGGATCTCCTCCTGAGTGAAATCATCCCACAGTCTGCTCCAATCTGGTAGATGCTCACGTCCCACCACACACTTCACGAAGAATTCCCATTCTTTGGTGAAGCCATTTAAGGCTATCCTCACCAACTCAGAATCCGTAATGACCTCTCCAACAGCTGCCAGCTCATCTTTTACTTGAGCCACCCAGGTAAGATAAGAAGAGGCACTCTTCTCCTTACCCATCTTGGTATCATGCAACTTAGCCTTCAAAGCCATCTTTCGGTTCTCATTCTTCGCCTCAAACAAGTTTTTAAGTGCATCCCACATCTCCTTGGCAATCGTTTTCTCAGCCAAGTGTGGGATAAGGTGATCCTTCACCCCATCCAGAAGAATCCTCTGAGCCTTGGCTTCCTTGGTCTCATGCAAGTCCAAAGCAACAGGATTTGTTGCCAAAGCTGCCACAACAAAGTTGACATAGTTGTAAATTTTGTTCTCCTTGAGAACAGCTGACAATCGAACCTTCCACTGCAAATAGTTGGAAATTCCATCCAACTGATCCTCATATCTAATGCTTGCAGCCATATCCCCTGTCACAACTCAAGGAAAAAAATCACACCCTTTTGCCCAAAAATCACACTGCCCATTGTCACTCAGAGACAAAGCTCTGATACCATGTAGATTTTTAATGACAAAAATCAGCAAATGAAATTTTTGTCAAACACTTAGCAACCTAGAGATAATTGTCTTGCATGAACTTCATAAATGCCTTAAACCCACATTCAAAAATTACCATAAGCAGAAATACACATTGCTAAGCAAAATAGCAGCGGAAATAAACACAGTGGACAACAACCCATAAAACTCAGAAATTTAGGCAAATGTCAGGGAAAACCCCAATGTGGGGAAACCCAACGAGAAAGAGAGAGAGAGAAAGAGATTATTATGCAGCTTCATGAAAGTACAGAGCAACAGCAAATACACATTTCCAGCCAAGGAAAATACCTCACAGCACCAAAACAGTCCCAATAAATTTTGCCTCTATTTTCGTGCCAAATTCATACTGTTGTACGGACTGTATTGTACCTCGATTTCCGTGCCCACAATCTGCTATACGGACTGTTCCGTACGACCTAGAAACAACAAGTAAAAATCTGAAATCCACCTCGAAAATTGTGCCCAAAACTGCCTCGATTCAATGCCAAATCTGTATTGTTGTATGAACTGTACGGATCCGTACAGTACGACCTCTCACAACAGAAAAATAACTCAACCACAAAACAGAAAATCTTTCCTTGGGATTTGTGCCCTAGCTCCCTTGGAAAACGTGTCCTCTTTGCTACTCACTTTCCTCTCTCAAGCTTACTCAAAAAATCTCTCTCAATCTTCTCTCAATGTGTCTTGCACACTACCCAATGCATTCTTTTATAAATTTGAAAATGACATTCTCCCTCCAAAGTGTCTTTTCACCTTCCCCAACCCTAAATCCAAAGGCCAAGATTAGTTCTTGCCTTTTTCAAGATCAAGGGTCATGATCCATTCCCTCCAAAATGAATCATTTAAATATTAAAGTGATTTCACTTTATTACATAAGTGCTTTATGAAAATAAAGTCACTTTAAAATTAGAAGGTACACTTTATTAAAAAGTCACTTTAATAAAAGAACCACTTAAAACAACTTTATAAAAACCTATTACAAAGTTAAGTGCCTGGTAGTGTAAACATGAGGTAACATCGGCATACAAGACAAAACATGCGGAGTACCTCCCGAGCTAAAAAGCTAACACTTTGCAAGTTCAAAATATCTTTGTTTACATTAGAAGCTACAGAAGGTTGAGGATAGTCATCAGTTTCTGTTTCAGCTTTCCCTGTAGGTAGATAGCATACACCATGTCGCTGCCGATGTTGGGCTAAAATTGAAGTTGATTCCCCAATTGGTAGTGACCCTTCCTTAGTGTGCTGACTAAACAAAGGAGCATCATCCCACTCTCTGTGTTGACGGATAGGCCACTCCCTCTATCCATCATCTATAACCTGTTCATTTCCTAGAATTTTGACCAAGTCATCAAAATTCTCTTTGAGGACAAGCCTATCTGGTAATGGTACTCTTCATTGTGCAAAAACTGGAATAGGACTAAGCTCTTGCAACAAAATACTGTTCATGTATGTGATAATCTGGGCAGCACAAAAAATCCTTGTGCAAGCACCGAAATAGGACTAGGCTCTTGCACAAAAATATTGTTCGTGTATGTGATAATCTGGATTCTGGGCAGCACCAAAATTCTGGTTTATCCCTACATCTTGAATTTCTTTAGGATTTTGATTTTCCACCAGATACCATGGAATATCTTCCAGTGCTGCTATAAGGCCAAGTAAATTGCATGCCCTTTCCTGTACCTCCACATCTTCACTTTCTGAAAGGGGGCTGACATTCAATTTAATTAGCTCAACAGCATGGTGCAGAATATGAGTCAGGTTCATTTCCTGAATTGAAAGATAAACTTCCTTGCACTTCTGATAAGGTGAAGTATTTGTTACACCCTCTCACCTAGGGGTAACTAGAGGAGATCATGTCTCATGGCCCACCATGAAGACAGTGATCCCGATGATGATGATGATTAGTATTCTCTCCATTGGACAGCAACCCCTTAGATGCCTCCATCCTAATTCAGCTCAGCTTATCACACCTAATCATCATAGTTCATCGAATGATGGTGGTCAAGCGCATTATAAGGTACACTAGTCATTGTTTCATATAAAGTGTCTTATTTAATGCATTAGGCATTTAGGTGAGGATCATGGGTTGAAGTCAGAGAATGAATCATAAGCTTGGCAGTTATGTTTTTTGCCTTCTTTCACCTTGGTGGCCTTCCGCAGTGTACTTAACTTTGGTAATGGTTGTTACATGTACACTAAAAAGGCCCATGGTTCATTCTCCTATGAGAAGAAGGGCTAGAATGTCAAGATTGATGCAGCTGCTAAAAAAAGAAAAAAAGAAAGAATGTTATAAAAGAAAAAAGAAATGATGGGATCATAAATGAACAAGTCAAAAGCCAAATGTCAGCTTGAGCTCCACCCCCTCAATATGAGGTGATCGCCCCTAGTCCTAATGCACTAAATGCATATCAATTAAAAGGACTTAATCCCAGTCAAAAAAGAAAAGAAAGAATAAAGCGCTTGAAACCTGAAAACGGGACTTGCAAAGCATTAAAAGAATATCAAAAGGCAAGAAAAGGGGTTTGGAATACACACAATGTCGAGGAAAGGGTATCTCAAATAGCAAGCGCTCCCTCTACAAAGGCGCATGGAGATGGAATAAACAACGGTACCTTCCATGTTAATGAATCCATCACCATGAAGTAACCCCAACCGTTTCATTCACCATACTTGCACTACCTAGGTGTTGGCACACCTAATAGGGTCTTTTGATGGACCTCCCATACCTAAACTTGGAAAATTGCATAAAGTCTTGAGTTAATGTGAAATTTGAAGAAGATACCTAAAGTGAATTGTTTATTTGGTTTTTGTATTAAGTGATGGCTTACTTTGTATGATTCTAATGACTCTTGTATCTCGTAATTGTTGGTCCACCTAATTCGGTGGACTTTGTCTAACCATGGTGCACTTGACATGGTCCTTTGGAGGACATTCTCATGATGATACCCAAGACGTTGTGCACTATACACAGGACGTTGAACATTTGATGTAGAGCGTTGGGCCATATGATGATTAGACACACCCTGGGACACTCTATCATACCTCCTAGAACCTGGAAGATGGATAGATGAGCTCAGATATTCCATATACAGTCAAATTGGTTATCAGATGGGCAAGAAGCCCACACTATGGACAATGCACCCGGAGCCACATTAGACTTTGATTTGAGGACGTTGCACTTGGAGATAATTGAACACCCCTTGGAAAGATGGACCTTTCTTCCACATTAGAGGTTGGCCTTTTCCACCATAGACGTTAAGCATATTGATGACGACGTCATGCGCTATGATGGTTTGATGATGGTGGGGCTACCATACCACTAGGGCATCCATTTTGATTATGAGTTGAGGCCTTTGACGATGAGATGTGACCTTTGATGAGGAGGTGTGACTTTTCACCATGATTTGCACCTTTTGATGATAAGACGTGGACTTTAGAGGCCCTTGCACCCTTCTAAAGCATGGTGTCACCCTTTATTTGGCATCCTACACTCACACGTGCCAATCTTGAGGGGATATTTTGGTGTGTTAGCATGTTTTATTATTGTTTGAGGTTATTTTGGGGGTCGATCGTGACCTATCCAACTTGTATCATGAACTCGTTATGTTTTAGGGGCTTTTTTGAGGGATATAGAGCTAGGATTGCCTCATATAAGAAGGCTAGCGCTCCCTCCTTGTAAAATCATAACTCGCACTTGTGGAGAATTACTTCTATAGCTCTCTTTTCTTCTTTTCTACTATGAAGTACTTGTTAGCACCTTTTGGAGGGTCTTGTAAATGCTTTTTCTTGTTTCGATGGATGCTCAAGAAACTAGGGTTTCCTCATGCATAGTGATTTGGCATGGTAAGTGTTCTGTTCCAAGTTTAAGTGTTTGTTCATGGTATATTTGGTGTATGCTCTATTAGATGGTTAATAGTTGCATGTCACCTTGTATCTTTGAATGATTTAGTTAGAAACCCTAAGGAAGGATTAAGATTGTTTATCCCCTTCCCTTGCTTGTCTATCATAATTTGTTGAAGCATATAAGGTCAAGTTAGGGATTATGATTATATATCCCCCTAACCTTGCTCTTATTGGTGCAGAATGTATGAAAACATGCATATTTGTACATTGTAACATTAAAATAGCATCCATAGTAGTAAGTAGTAGTACATCAATGATTAATCATTTGAGCATCAACCATCTAGAATCTAGCAATTACAAACTTACAAACCAACATACAAATTTTTAAGCCATATAATAGAAAGTAGACCATTAAGTTGTGGAATGAAATAGTCATCTAGCAACTGTCAACAACAACACGAGTCATGACCAAATAGTTATGATTACAAAATAGGCCATCTGCACTGAATCATGAAGATCGAAAGGTCCAAAACTAGACTCTAGAGTCTAGTTGCTAAATGTTATGAATCTATCATATATAGACTGACATGTAAAGTAATGAAAAGGGAGAAACATCAAACAACTATCCCCATCCTCCTTCCTCCAACACGATTGTCGTGTGTGCCTCCACGTGGTGGTAGTGGAAGAGCCTGAGAAGGACGAAACTATGCAGTAGATGAAGATGAAGCCCCTGTTGTTGAAGTCCTGAACAGGGGAACCAAGAATTGGGTAGTCGCTGGGGGTGGCATCTCAGCATGATCATCATCATCAAAAAGAGCATTCTCCAATTTCTCTAAAAGCATTACCCCATCCTCCAAATTATCCTCCTTTGGATGGTTGTCCCAACGCTTCAAGTTTTTATCCTCCTTTGCCTCGTCACGGTAATGGGACAACAATCACAAGTTGTAATGAACATAAACCAAGCTCTATGCCCGGCCTGCATTCAACCTGTTTCTTTTGACGTTGTGGATGAAACTGTAGGTTCTCCAACACCTCTTTGCAGAAGAAGTGTTCACCACCTATGAAAGTACCCGTGTTGCCAAACATTGGAGTTGTGGGGTGCCACCGCCATAAACGTTCCACCACGCAAGAGAACTCAAATTCTCTCGATCTCTTAATGCATGGTTGGTCCCAAAGGCACCTTGGCCAAGCATGTACTGGCTCAATTGTTGTTGTATCTTGTCACACTCCTCCTCGTCCGGGACCAATTTGTCTAATGCTTTCATATAACCTGCAGCAATTATAATTTATCATAAATAGAAATGAATTATGAATATAAACCATAAGTAGAAAATTGAAATGAACATAAACCATAAGTAGAGATTATTATAAAGATATTGTTTGAAAAAATTTCTACCTGCTTGAACCTCTGGATCTTGGTGTGGTTTTTTCTTGGTCCCACCACCAAGTGTTGGTGTTGAAAGCCATGATACATGATAGCATTTTGGTGTTAGCACGTATGCTAAGGCATGTAGTGGAATATTTAGCATTTCGCACCGTTTTTTCACTTCTACACGAATAAGGTTATACATGTCGACATCTTTAGGCTCAACAATGTCTTTAATCAGCCCTAGCATGCTATCGATCTGAATCTGAAAACTTGATCATGTTATAAATTGGCTTGGTGAATTGCAAAACATACCGAACCTGTGTCCAAAACTAATTGTCAAGCACTGTGTTCTTGACTGCTAATGCACCTTCTTTATCACTGCTCAAATCATCCCATTCATCACTCATCACCATATCAGCCAAAGCTTGTCTCACCTTCAATAGGCGCCTAAAAGTGAGGTAATAGCTAGCAAATCTAGTTGGTGCAATCTAAAGTATCTGCAACATGGAGCAAGTGCTATAGAAGTAATTGACCCTTGTATGCCCGATGATATATTTGATGACTTGCTTCCCTCTCTTGTACAACTGATTAATCCATCCACATTTTTTATGTTTGACAATATCATGCATCAAAAGGTTCAAGGTGTGCACCAAACACCCAGACCAAAAGATGTGTGGATGCATTCGCTCAATGATTTTACCTGCTCCCTTACAATTTGTTGCATTATCAGTGATTACTTGAATCACATTAAAAGGGCCAACTTCATCAATTGTTTTCAACAAGAGCTCTGAAATGTTTTGAAAAGTTGCACTTATTGAAGATGAGTCATGTGCTATGCGAAACACTGCACCACTAGAAGAAACACCAATAACATTGATCAAATGTTAGTTTCTAACACTTGTCCAACCGTCCAATACAATGGATACCCCAACGTCAGACCATTCATTTGTAAACCGTGAAAGACTGGCTTGAATTTTTGCTTTTTCCCTGTCAAGTAACACAGTTCTAGCTTTCTCATAGCTGGGGCTTGTTATCCCCGATATCTAGGGATAACTAGGAGATCATGTCTCGAGGCCCACATGGTCCTAGACATGGAGTACGAGAGCAGATCGACTTGAGCATGGCCCTTGAGGGCCCATCTTTCTTCTTTTCCTCTGAGCTTGTCCTGTCAGCAATAGCAGCTTCCATCACCACCGGCTTGTGCTTG
>JASDQU010105561.1:24051-90772 GCA_032191745.1 Picea mariana
GGAGCTTCCCTCAGGTTGTAGCCTGAGAAAATAGGGGGTTCGAGCCTCCTTCCAGTTGTAGCTGGAAAACAAAGGAAGTTGGTGCTTCCAATGAATGTGATTCTTAAAGACATATAGAAAAATCATTCTGTGATTTTCTTCTGCTTTGGGTTTCCACATAAAACATTGGTGTACTATGTATGTGTATGATTGCTTATTTGCTCATTGTTTATTTACTCTACAACTATTGGATGATAATGCTACATTGATATAACACTTCCATTTTATGGTGAAAAATGATTAGATTGCTCTATTAGTGATTCACCCCCCTCCCAGTAATCCAACAAAGGTGACACACTTGGACGTAGAAGTCCCAAGTCCAACAATTCCTTCAATTTCTTTTTCAATTCCTATAATTCAGGCGTTGACATCCGGTAAGGTGTTCTCGCTATAGGTTCAGTTCCAAGTTTCAAGTCTATTGTAAACTCCAACTCTCTTTCAGGCGGTAAACATGTTAACTCTTCTAGAAACACATCTACACACTCTTGCACTACAAGACAATTTTCTAATCCTTCCACCTCACCCCTTTTGTTTAGCACTAAGATTGCATAAATATTGCACCCCTTGCGCATACTCTTCTGTAGATATAGGGAATAAATAAATCTCAAGGACACCCCCTGGTTCCTTCCTACAATCACTCTACTCTGTCCCAAATCATATTTCAAACTTAACAGTTTCATCTTACAGTTAAGTATCGCATCATGCAATTCTAACCAATCCATACCCATCACTATGTCATAAGATCCTAAAATCATGACATATAGGTTGGAATTCATTACTAAATCTCCCAAGTTAATACTACAGTTTGTAACCTTTCCTCCAACCTTTTGCTTGGCACCCGATGCCATTTCTACATATCTTAACTCATCCTGATCAACTGCCTTTACCTTAATTCTCTTTAGCATTGTACTAGAGATAAAGCTCTCTATAGCACATGGATCTATCAATATACTAAAAATTTGGTTGGCAATTGTACATGACGTCTCGAGCACAATGGATTGGTGCTCTTCCTGGCGGTTGTTCACCACTTCATGTATCCTATGGGCCTTTTCCAAATCTCCAACTGTAGTGGATCATGTTGATCCAACCACTCTATCCTTATCAATTGGACAATCTCCTTGGTAATGTGGCTCTCCACATGTACAACACCTAGTCTTCATTCTAGTGCTCCTGGTCCCCGAAGTAGAAACTGTTGGCCTAACAGTTAGTGATCCTGGTTTGTTCTATTGAACGGGCCTAAATTGTTTTTGTTGTTGCGGACGACGTTGTTGTTGTTGTTGTTGTGGTCCTCTATAAGGAGTCCTCTCCTAAGGAGTCTGTCGCCGCGGTGTCGTGAACATAGGTCCTCTGGAAATATCTCGATGCCCTAAAGTCTGTCTAGCTGGTGTCTAATATTGTTGCACTCCTAATGACGTATGTCAAGTCTTTCTAGAAGGAGTCCTACTCTAACCCCCATTGTTCAGATATTCCTCAGCTATGAGGGCCTTCTGAACTGCATCATGCAACTTCTGAGGCATTAGAATCCTCACCTTCACACAAATTTTGAAGTTAAGGCCGAACAAAAACTTTTTGACCTTTAACTTCTCTGTATTCATGTGTGGAGCATACATAAGTAGCTCTATGAATATGGCCTCATACTCTAGCACTATACGACCACCCTGTCATAATGCATTGAACTCATTAAGTTGGCACTCAATGAATTCCTTGRACAATTACCTCTCCCGGAACCAATCCTCAAACAACTCCCATGACACATCTTCGACGACCATGTTTAGTTGAGGTAGGAGTGTCTTCCATCATAGAAGATCACTCCCCTTYAGATGAAAKACCGTCATGTGTACTTTCATGTTGGGGGTGTAATCAGGAAGTGTGAATTATATCACAATATTCTCCAACCATGCCTCGGTGGTTGAGTGGTCCTTGGAACCTATAAAATGGGAAAACTTCACCTTMTCGAGTTCTTTGTGCATACTACTACTACCAGCTAAAGCGTGMTGTGAACCCTCATCTTGATCCAGGAAGTTAATCAATGCCTTTGACATCCTCTRGAAGGATCTCATCATACCTACCACATCTCCACAACAACTTTCTCCTRCTCAGTAATATGTTCATCTCCYTGGGGGTTAGACCCTTATGGCGTGGATACTATCGGAGGTGTCACACCTCTTCCTCCAACACCATGTTGTCTACTTCCCCTCTTTCCTCTAACCATGATTACCTGAATGTACAATTTCAAAATGTAATTAGAGATACAACTTTAATCATTTATTTAACATAGTGGAAGGCGTAACGGTCCAATGTCCCAGGGTTGAACCTGCTCTGATACCATATGTAACTTCCCCTCCATTACGACATCAATGTAAGTGAGTACAATAGTGGTAATTGTTTTTTGATACATCATTAGAAAAGTATTACACGATATTAACATACTTCATTAATACAAATCTATTATCATATACATCACAACACGACAACAATAAAATACATCATCACTACAACCAAAGAATAAATTCATTGCTTAGTAAAAACAAGATGTTTACCCGCCCATCCTACCTGCAAGGTTAGGACCTCCAAGACACATAATCAACGCTCAAGTCCAAGATTCATCCGATTGATTTTGACCATTTAAGATCTTAGGATTGGCGATTGTTCTAAGGAACAATGAGATATCTATACCCATAACCACTCCTAGTCTAATTTCGAGACAAAAATTCAACAGTAAAGTATCTAAAAGATTATCCCATCTATGCAAGGGACGAATAATTCAATATAAATTTAGAACCATTTAAAATACAAAACCGAGTCTAAAGGTTTCTAACTAATGACGTAATCCAAAACATACATGAAAAACTCATCGCATCTATGTTATTTACGGCTATGCAAAATGCACCTTTAAAATTAATCTGTGGAGTAGGTAGTGAATTACGAAATATTCAAATAATCATTTATCTAAATATCATCAGGATCTAGAATCAATAAAATTCTTAATATACCACAACAATGTCAATAAAAAATATAACATAGTGATTCCCATTGATGTTTTGCTTAACGTTGACATCCATTTTGTATTAGGATTTAAAAAGATATGTATTGTAATTATTAAACATTAATGTATTCTAATAAACTAAAAGTATATGACAATATATCTTCTTACTAATAAACTAATTTTTTAAGATATTGGTCCAATTGACTTTAATTGTTAACATAACAAATGTCACATATACATAGCTCAACCGAAACCACCTAACTGCGACTAACTAACACACTTAGTTACATGCAACCTTACTGTATGTATTTTCATACAAGCAAAAGATTCAACTGGAGATTATTGAAAATATCGGAAGAGATCCGAACAAGTTCTAGTTATCTATGAGTATCCCAAATAAGTGCGCGTGTTCAATTGTGAAATGTAGAGACTGAGAATTTTCCAGGTGAAATATTTTTTTTTTTTTTAAATGGAACATCATGCTCCCAATAAAATTTTAAAACAAAATTTTAAGTTTTAAAAGTTCTGATAAAATTTTAAAACAAAAATTCTAATTACGGTCCCCATAAAGTTTATCTATCATTAAGAGCAGGATCTAGATGCACCATAATTACATCAGGAAAATTTTGAGACTAAATTTCCATGAAACATTTACAATTTAATTTAACTACTTGAATTAACTCAACGAAATACATAGAAGCCTTAAAAATGAAGATGAAACCGGAGGTCATGGATCCCTAGTTTGGAATATACAAACTAGAATAATTAGATTGGCATATATGATTTTAAAACCATTGAAGATAGTAGGGGATAATTTATTTATATATTTTTGTTTTTGCAGTAATCAACAAGAAAATCACATTCCATAATTTTCAATTTACTGGCGATTCAACTAATGACTAAACCAGCCTAACGTTTGTACACTATACGGTATCATTCGAATGCAGGGAACAATAATAAATTGGTACCATGGATTTAAAAGACCATTCCATTAACTACATGAAAAAGAATATCTTTGTACCATTGATTATAATGTTGTTCCAATAATATACATGAATCACAATAATTTGTAATATTGCTTATACAGTATCTAATTAACCAGTCCAACAAAATACATTTTTATTTCATCAATTAGTAAATTTTATACACATATATAATGTTTAGAATACCATGTCTCAATTTAATCCTTCTTCCAATTTCAAATCAATTGTACAGTTATAAATTCTGTTAAACGATAAAAGATGGAATTTCAAGTACCATAACGGGACGTATAATAATATCTGATAATGATTTTCAATGGAAAATTTTGTGTTGTGTCCCTCCTTTCGCTTTTCAAATACAATATTTTACTGATACCTCCCATCCAACGCTAGGGGTACTCTTCTTCCCCCTTATCCCCCCGAGCCGCAAAAGGGCCACACATAAGAACCAACAAACAATAGCTCCAAGGCTTGCCTTGCAAGATAGAGATTTCACTCTCTATACAAGCTTGGTATCCCAACTCTCACAAGTAAAACACAGTCAAAACCATTTTGGAAGCATAACCTTACCAAGAAAAAGTGAGAGTCTCATTTCCTTCTTCACCATTTGTTTTAAAGAAATTTTCTCACTGACACATGTCCTCATGCACAAATAATTAACTTTTTAGATTAAATTAATTATGAATATTCAACCACACACTTGACACACTCTCCCGAAGTTGCACAAGTAAATATCATTTTTATTTTATTTTAAAAGCCAATTTCCCTCACATCTCCAATGTGTTCCTATTTTCTCTCTTACTTGTTTTGTTCCCCAAAATCTCATTTAATGAGTGTCTCCTAACTACATCTTAGTTAGAGTTGTATTAGAAGTCTTCTTCTAGTTAGACTTAGTGGTATCTTGACTCTAGATACTATTCTATGTGTACACCTATTCTCTCGTATTTTATTTCTTTCTATTTAAAAAAATCTCTTTTATTAATTTCATGAATTTCATGCACACATGTGCATTGTTCTCCTAGAGTTTGATTATTCTCCAATCTTTTAACTTGTGTCATAATTCATTTAGTCCTTTAATTAAATTTATACTTAGACTTAGGCTTAGACTTTTATTGGGATTTATATTTAATAATTTACAATTTTAATTAATTATTTTATTCCAACAAGGTCTAATAATTTCAATGTTTTCTAGCCACTTAGATTTATTGACTCAAGTTTTTAATTACGCAACATTCCCTTCAAGATGCACCTCCGTGCTCCAAGGGTGCCACTCTCCTTTGACTAGTTTTGTAATTTTGTCTGACCATTGGAATCAACACTCCATTCGGTTAACCTTGTGAAAGACTAAGGGTTTCTAAGGAATAAGGACTCTTCCTTATTGCACACCAATTAGAATCTTCGTGAGCAACTATCTTAGTCCGCCCTCACGACATCGTGGACCTCTCGAACTAGGTAAGCATTAATGTATAGTTCATGCCACGGTGAGAGTGTTAGTAGACTGAGACAGGGATGATGCCACACCTCTCTCTCAATGTCTAGTTTCAGTGCATGGCCCCTCTACTCCTTATGTGTGTTAGATTAGCAAGCATCGTCTAGACTGCGTCCACTGATAAAAATCATGTCAATAATCCATATACACAAATCATACTGTAATCAATTATATGTCACAAGTGCATAAATGAATTACTCAATCAAAATATAATTCACTCCTTAACTCAATCCGGATTCCAAGGAAGTCCATTGATGTCATCAACATCCATAACCTTTCATGTGTCATATACACTCAGGAAAACTTCTCAATAGCATCTGCCAATATATATATATATGTATATATATATATATACACACACATCAAATAATAATAAGTCACAACACATTATCATCATCATGTATAATCCATAATCGATACAAAATCACAATGTACCATAACTAGATCACGTGCACACAAGTGTCCTCAAAGAATAAGTGAATAAAAGTGTGTTCAGTAGAGAGAGATGTTACATACACCTGCTCTTGTTTTAAACTTCATTCTGAAATTTGTACAATATATTAATGCAAGTAAAAAAATTATCTGGCATAGATCTATATGTTTAATCTATCAAACAAGTAAAGAAATTGTTGACACGTCTCATATGCATCCTCCTAGGTAGTCGAGTGTGGACTATAATTGTCCCACTAGACCTTGAACTGACCGACTATTCGATGTTGTAGTTTTTGAATGCGATGGTATAGAATGCGGATTGGCTCAACCATGAGAGAACCCTCGTCCGACACCTGCAAAGAACTCATGTCAATAAAATGTGAATGATCACTAATATAATGTCTCAAAACAGATACATGAAATACATTGTGCATATGCCTCAAAGAATCAGGAAAGGCTAGTCGATAAGCCACAGGTCATTTTTTTTCCACAACTTCGAAAGGTCCCACAAACCCAGGAGAGAGTTTATCACACTTTCCAAACTTGATTGAACTTTTTTGCGGTTTTACCCGCAAGAAAAATCTATCACCAACTTCATAACTGCAGTCAACGCGATGCACATCAACATAACTCTTTTGTCGATATTGTGCTTATTTAATCCTATGTATTATCAATTGCATATGTTCTTCCATTTCTTAAATCACTTATGGTCCTACCAGGACCCTATCCTCAAGTGGAACCCAACTCCATGACGGCCGACACAGTCACTCATAAAGAAACTGAAATGATGCCATCTTAATCATACTCTGATAGTTGTTGTTGTATGCAAACTCTACTAGTGGTAAGAAATATTCCTAACATTTTTGTTGATCCATTACATACATACACAACATATCCTCCAAAATATGGTTCTTTCTCTCTGTTTTTCCATCTGTCTCAGGGTGATACGATGTACTGAAATTCAGATGCATTCCCAAGGCCTCTTGGAAATTGGTCTAAAATCGTCCTGTAAACACCAATCCTTGATCGAATATGATCCTTCTTGGTACTCCATGTAATCTCACAATCTCACTGGCAAAAACTCTTGCTATGTCTGGTGCCTGATACGCTGTATGTACTAGAATAGAGTGTGCACTCTTCATCAAAGTTTCCACTACCATGAAAATTGAATCATGCCTCCTTGCCATCAGTGGCAATCCAATGATAAATTCCATCAAAATGACCTCCATTTGTGATTCTGGAATAGAGTGTGGTTGTAGTAATCATACTATATGTATATGTTCATCCTTTACTTGCTGACATTCTAGACATCTCGCAACGTAACTAACTATGTCCACTTTCATTCCTTTCCAGAAGAATAAAGGCCTAAGGTTTGCCTTTATATTCGTGACTTCTAGATGAGCCATCTACACTGCTCTATGAGATTCGCTCAAGATCAAAATTCTTAATTCGTCATTAGGTGGTACGTAAATTCTTATGTTAAATCTCAAAATTCCATCATTGTCTAAAGAATAACCTTCAAACTTCGGTACCATTATGGTATTTCATCCAATATTATCCTTAACTTCTTTGTACCAATCATCGTCTATCTATAGAGTTAGAATATTTTCTCAAAGATTCGTCTTAAGAGGTATTACCCAGAATATGTGTGGTCTATGAATCAATGCATCTACCACTTTTTTCACTATTCCTTTAATGTAATTAATCTCAAAGTCATATTCGCTAAGTAATTCTGACCAACACCTTTGTCACGCGTTCAAGTCAATTTGTGTAAATATATGCTGCAATCCACATTGATCTGTCTTTAATTTGAATTTTCATCCAATCAGATATTGTCTCCATACTCTCAAGGCATATACAATTGCCAATAACTGCAACTCATGCGTTGTGTAGTTCTCCTCATGCTTTCTCAATTTCCTTGAAATATAAGCGATCACTCGCCTGTCTTGCATCAAAAATCCACATAAACCTTCCTTGGATGCGTTTGTACATACCAAGAATTCATTTTCCATGTCGGGGACCTTTAGTATTGGTGTTGTCATTAACAATTCTTTAATCTTTTGAAATTCTTCTGTGCATTTCTCTGTCCAAACGAACTTCTTGTTTTTCTTTTGCAATTTCGTGATCGGATTTGCTATCTTCGAAAAAACCTCGACGAATCATCGGTAATATCCCACTAAACCCATAAATCTGTGTGCTTCTTGTACATTTGTCGGTGCTACAATTCCATAATATCCTCTACTTTCACTGGATACACAATGATACCTTCACCAAATATGATATGTCCCAAGTAATGAATCTTTGATTGGTAAAAATAACGTTTCGATAGCTTCCCGTACAATTTGTTTTCTCTTAGACACTGTAGAACCAATATCAAGTGTTTTTCATGATCTTCTTTCATCCAAGAATAAATCAGTATGTCATCGATAAATACTTGAACAAAATTATCCAAGTATTCATGGAACACCCCATTCATCAAACTCATGAATACCCCTGGGGCGATCATCAATCTAAATGGTAAAACTGTAAACTCATAGTGTCTGAACCTCATCTTAAATGAGGTCTTAGGGATATCTTCATCTTCAATCCATAATTGGTGATATCCTTATCTCAAATAAATATTTGAAAACACCCTCGCTCCCTTCATTAGTAAAAAAATCATCTATTCTGGGTAACAGATAATGTTTCTTGATCGTTGCTTTGTTTAATTGGTGATAGTCAATACAAATTCTCCACGATCCATCCTTATTTCTCACGAAAATAAATGGTGCACCCCAAGGTGACACACTTGGACGTATAAGTCCCAAGTCCAACAATTCCTTCAATTTCATTTTCAGCTCCTACAATTCAGGCGTTGACATCCCATAAGTTGTTCTCGCTATAGGTTTAGTTCTAGGTTTCAAGTCTATTGTAAACTCCAACTCTCTTTCGAGCGGTAAACTTGCTAACTGTTCTGGAAACACATATACAAAATCTTTCACTATAGGAAGATTTTCTAATCCTTCCACCTCGCCCCTTTCGTTTAGCTCTAAGATTGCATAAAGGTTGCAACCCTTGCAAATACTCTTCTATAGCTGTAGGGAAGAAATAAATCTCAAGGACACCCCTTGGTTCCTTCCTACAATCACTCTACTCTATCCCAAATCATATGTCAAACTTAACCATTTCATCTTACAGTTAAGCATCACATCATGCAATTCCAACCAATCCATACCCATCACTATGTCATAAGATTCTAAGATCATGACATAGAGGTTGTCATTTGTTATGAAATATCCCAAGTTAATGCTACAGTTCATAACCTTTCCTCCAACCTTCTGCTTGGCACACGATGCCATTTCTACATATCTGAACTCGTCCTACATGACCGCCTTTACCTTAGTTCTCTTTAGCATTGTACTAGAGACAAATCTCTTTGTAGCACCTGGATCTATCAATATACTAAAATTTTGGTCGACGATTGTACCTGATGTCTTGAGTACAGTGGATTTGTGCTCAGCCTGATGGTTTTTCACCACTTCATGTATCCTATGGGCCTTTTCCAAATCTCCAACTATAGTGGGTCCTATTGATCCATCCACTCTAGCCTTCTCAATCGGACAATCTCTCTGGTAATGTGGCTCTCCACATGTCCAACATCGACTAGTCTTCATTCCAGTGATCCTGGTCCCCGAAGTAGAAATTGCTAGCCTAATAGTTAGTGATTCTGGTCTGTTCTGCTGAACAAGACTAAATTATTGTTGCTACTACAGACGACGTTGTTTCTGTTGCTGTGATCCTTTGTAAGGAGTCCTCTGTTGAGGATTTTGCCGTCGTGGTGTCGTGAACATAGGTCTTTTGGGAATATATCGATGCCCTGAAATCTGTCAAGCTGGTGTTTGATACTGATGCATTCCTGATGACGTATGTCCAGTCTGTCTAGAAGGAGTCTTACCCTGACCCTCGTTGTTCATCTCTTCCTCATCTATGAGGGCCTTTTGAACTGCATCATGCAATGTCTAAGGCATTATAATCCTCACCTTCGCACGAATATTGAAGTTAAGGTCAAACAAATACTTGTTGAACTTTAACTTCTCCATGTTTAGGTGTGGAGCATACCTAAGTATCTCTGTGAATTTGGCCTCATACTCTGGCACCGTACGACCACCCTGTTGTAAGGTTTTGAACTCATTAAGTTGGAGCTCAATGAATTCCTTAGACAAGTACCTCTCCCGGAACCAATCCTTAAAAAACTCCCATGACACATATTCGACGACCATGTTTAGTTGAGATAGGAGTGTCTTCCATCATATAAGAGCACCCCCCTTCAGCTAAAAGACCGTTATGTAGAATTTCATGTTGGAGGTGTAATCATGAAGTGTGAAGCATATCACCATATTATCCAACCATGCCTCTATGGTTGAGCCGTCTGTGGAACCTATAAACTCAGGAAAGTTCACCTTCTCGAGTTCTTTGTGCATACTAATACTACTAGATGGAGCGCGCTGTGAACCCTCATCTCGATCCAGACAGTTAATCAATGCCTCTGACATCCTCTGGAAGGATCTCATCATACCTACCACATCTCCACAACAACCTTCTCATGCTCAGTAATATGCTCATATCCCTGGGGGTTAGACCCTTCTAGTGTGGATATTATCGGAGGTGTCACACCTCTTCCTCTAGCACCACGTCATCTACTTCCCCTCTGTCCTCTAACCATGATTACCTGAATGTAAAATTTTAAAATTTAATTAAAGATATAATTTTAATCATTTATTTAACACAGTGGAAGGCATAACGGTCCAATGTCATAGGGTTGAACCCGCTCTGATACCATATGTAACTTCCTCTCTATTACGAAATCAATGTAAGTGAGTACAGTAGTGGTAACTTTTTTTTGATACATCATTAGAAAAGTATTACATGGTATCAACATACTTCATTAATACACATTTATTATCATATACATTACAACACAACAACAATCAAATACATCATCAATACAACCAAAGAATAAATTCGTTTCTTAGTAAAAACAAGATGTCTACCCTCCCATCCTACCTGCAAGGTTAGGACCTCCAAGGCACATAATCAACGCTCAAGTCCAACATTTATCCGATTGATTTTAATCATTTAAGGTCTCAGGATTGGCGACTGTTCTAAGGAACAATGAGATATCTATACCATAACCACTCCTAGTCTAATTTCAAGACAAAAATTCAACAGTAAAGTATCTAAAAGATTATCCCATCTATGCAAGGGACGAATAATTCAATATAAATTTAGAACCATTTAAAATACAAAAACGAGTCTAAAGGTTTCTAACTAATGATGTAATCCAAAACATACATGAAAAACTCATCGCATCTACATTATTTACGGCTATGCAAATTGCACCTTTAAAATTAATATATGGTGTAGGTAGTGAATTACAAAATATTCAAATAATCATTTATCTAAATATCATCAGGATCTAGAATCAATAAAATTCGTAATATACCACAACAATGTCAATAAAAAAATATAACATAGTGATTCCCATTGATGTTTTGCTTGATGTTGACATCCATTTTGTATTAGGATTTAAAAAGATATGTATTTTAATTATTAAACATTAATGTATTCTAATAAAGACTAAAAGTACTATGACAATATATCTTCTTACTAATAAACTAATTTTTTAAGATATTGGTCCAATTGCCTTTAATTGTTAACATAATAAATGTCAGATATACATAGCTCAACCGAAACCACCTAACTGCGACTAACTAGCACACTTAGTTACATGCAACCTTACTGTATGTATTTTCATACAAGCAAAAATTAATAGACTTATATAAGCCATGTTTAAGGAAAAACAAGATCTATTACGTCATCTACCCAAGTATTCACTTCGCAATATGAAGCTAATATTTACATGCCAATTTAAACGGAGACAGTTAGTTGGGATCAAGGCATTAACTGAGGTAAAACCTCCCTACAGAATGTGGGCATTAAAGAAATACAATGATTGACATTCAGTATCATTCAAATGCAAGGAACAATAATAAATTGGTATCGTGGATTTAAAAAACCATTCCATTAACTACAGGAAAAATAATATCTTTGTACCATTGATTATAATGTTGTTCCAATAATATACATGAATCACAATAATTTGTAATATTGCTTATACATTATCTAATTAACTAGTCCAACAAACAACATTTTTATTGCATCAATTAGTAAATTTTATACACATATATAATGTCTAGAATACCATGTCTCAATTTAAGCCTTCTTCCAATTCCAAATCAATTGTACAGTTATAAATTCTATTAAACGATAAAAGATGGAATTTCAAGTACCATAACCGGATGTATAATAATATCTGATAATGATTTTCAATGGAAAATCTTGTGTTGTGTCCCTCCTTTCTCTTTTCAAATACAATACTTCACCGATACCTTCCATCCAACGGTAGGGGTACTCTTCTTCCCCCTTATCCCCCTGAGTCGCAAAGGGGCCACACATAAGAACCAACAAACAATAGCTCCAAGGCTTGCCTTGCAAGATAGAGCTTCCACTCTCTATACAAGCTTGGTATCCTAACTCTCACAAGTAAAACAAAGTCAAAACCATTTTGGTAGCATAACCTTACCAAGATAAAGTGAAAGTCCCTTTTCTTTCTTCACCATTTTTTTTATAGAAATTTCCTCATTGACACATGTCATTATGCACAGATAATTAACTTTTAAGATTAAATTAATAATGATTATTCACCCACACACTTGTCACACTCTCTCCAAGTTGCATAAGTAATTATGATTTTTATTTTATTTTAAAAGCCAATTTCCCTCACAAACCCCAATGTGTTCCTATTTTCACTCTTAGTTGTCCATTTGTTCCCCAAAATCTCATTTAATGAGTGTCTCCTAACTAGAACTTAGTTAGAGTTGGATTATGAGTCTTCTTCTAGTTAGACTTAGTGGTAGCTTTCCTCTAGATATTATTCTATGTGTACACTTATTCTCTCATATTTATTTCTTTCTATTTTAAAAAATCTCTTTTATTAATTTCATGCACACATGTGCATTTTATCCAATTTTTAGATTTTATTCCTCTTTTTCCTAGAGTTTGATTATTCTCCAATCTTTTAGCTTGTGTCATAATTTATTTAGTCATTTAATTAAATTTAGACTTAGACTTAGTCTTAGACTTGGGCTTAGATTTTTATTGGGATTTATCTTTAATAATTTATGATTTTAATTAATTATTTTATTCCAACAAGGTCTAATCATTTCAGTATTTTCTAGGCCACTTAGATTTATTGACTCAAGTTTTTAATTATGCGACGTGCCCTTCAAGACGCACCTCCGAGATCCAAGGATGTCACTCGCCTTTGAATGGTTTTGGAAGTTTTTCCAACTCTTAAAGTCAACACTCCATTCGGTCGACCTTGTGAGAGACTAAGGGCTTCTAAGGAATAAGGACTTTGCTTTATTGTGTGCCCCTTAGAATATTCGTGAGCGACTATCTCAGTCCACCCTCATGACATCGTGGACCTCTCGAACTAGGTAATCATTAACCTAAAGTTCAGACCACGATGTGAGTGCTAGTAGGATAAGATAGGGACATTGCCACACCTCTCCCTCAATGTCGGGTTTATGTGCATGGCCCCTCTACTCCTTATGTTAGTCGGATTAGCAAGCATTGTCTAGCCTGCATCCATTGATAAAACTCGTGTCAATAATCCTTATACATAAATCATATTGTAATCAATCATATGTCACAAGTGCATAAATGAAATACTCCATAAAAATACAGTTCACTCCCTAACTCAATCCGTAGTCCAAAGAAGTCCATTGATGCCATCAGCATCCATAACCTAGCATGTGTCTTGCACACTTAGAAAAAATTGTCAATAGCATATGCCAATATATATATATATATATATAATAATAAGTCACAACACATCATCGTCATCATGTATAATCCATAATCGAAACGAAATCACAATGTACCATAACCAGATCACTTGCATGGACGTGTCCTCAAAGAATAAGTCTATAAAAGTGTTCTCAGTAGAGCAAGATGTTACAATGGTAGCCTTTATGTGGAGCTCCCAGAACATTTGAACAAGTAACTGGAGCACACATCCAATCCCATGCTTTCTTTGATTATGTACTTGAATTATTAAAATCTTAACAGAGTGGACTTGGTAAGGTGAATTCTCAAATCCAACACAATGCTTACTTGTTTCATCCTTCAAGAAACGGGTATTTTAAAACCTATAAGGAGTTGACGATTAAAATCACAACGATGAATTCCGCCCACAAAGTATTGTTAAAGCGTTATTATTTAATTATGATAATAATATAATACTAATAGGTGGGACCCCCTTGTAGACTAGAGGTGAAAAAATAGACATGTTACACTTATATGTTGTTGTTGTTATGAGGTTGCCTACACACTGCTATGCAGTTGATGATGCAGTCTTAGTTTCATTTGATGTGATAAATGGGTGGTTGATGCATTATTGTTAAATGTTGTTGGTATTTACTTGCGACACATAACAGTTCCATGGGTATGAGGATCATGTTGTTTACAGGTGCTATGTTATAACCTTGAATACTAATTCATATATTGATTACTAATCCATATATGATTTATGCAAATGATAATTAAATGGGAGCTAGCCTGAAACAAAAATAAAGGAACTATGTATTAATCCTTAGGCCATAATAAAAGACTACATTTAAACTTCAAATGAATGTATAAATGGATACAAATGGTGGACCTAGCTATTATGCCATGTGTTTTGGTTTAAGAATTATGCAATTTTGATTAAAGAGTTGAATGGAGGCACACATAGTAACGTTGATATGTGATTATCGTATGGAGTTATGGAAAGAGGTTAACGTATAGGTATGATATATCTCAGGTGGCGCACTATGCAATTGATATGGTATCAAATCTTTATGATGGATATCGCATTGATGCATTGGATATAGTTTGATTTTAATGGTGGATGTTATGTTAGTGGGTTGGCTCATACATGGAATTGAATAAGGCTAGGTAAGGAATAGACCTGCATTTACTACACATCACTCAAAACCTCCCTTGAACCTGTCACCCTAGCATAGTTGCATTATTTCTATGTTGGTTGTGGAAGCTCTGCGTTTTCAGGATTGGAAGGGGAAAAACCGACCAGTTCGTTGTTAAAGCGGTTTTCTCACAGGTATGATTTTTATCTTTCCATCCATGATGGACTCTCTGTATTATGAATCGAATGGTGGCTCAAAAATGCATGGGTTTTGTGTTTTCTTGAGTTTTTGACTGTGTGTAAATATTGTGTTATGGGTTCTCTGTGATTAGTGGGAAATATTGGCATTTGCAAGCGAAGTAATAGGTGTACATTGGTTATTTATTGGCTAGCTTGGTTTTTATGATGGTTCTCTGTGAAATAATGGTGATAGTGGTGCAATGAGCTATGTGTTTTATGGTTGAAGGGTTTTAACCACCAGTTTGTATTCTAGTGGTTGTTAACTCATTTTCCTCTCAGTCGTTGTTGTAATCCTTATTCAAGTTGCAAACAAATTGTCAACAGTTGGTGTGTTTCTTTTGGAAAATCCCCGAGCTATTGTTGATGGCTTGTTCTTTACTGCCATTTCACTGGAATTTTTCCGCAAGTTCAATCTTGGTTGGCCTTGAATGTTTAATACAAGCTTGTGTATGTATTGAATGATACGAGTTGCATTCCGACCTTCTTTTCATGAAGATTTTTCACACTCGCTCCTCTCATCTCTGCTATAATTATGACTGTATACTGTGAGGCCTCACTGTCAATTGTTGTCAAAATTTATCGACCTCCTGGGTGTTGGAAATAAGCATTATCTCTCCGAGTTTTCGAGTATCCATCACTGTTTAAATTAACCCTTGTCTCATCTTTGAAAAAATGTTTTGGAGGCATATATGTGTGTCTGGATTGGTTATCTCGAATTGATTTATTCTCCACTCGGGAATTCACTTATGGTTTTATCAAGATCTTGGAGTTATAAGTCGAAGGATTGTTTTTTTTTTTTAAAGGAGCATGGCTCACTCCTTTTTATTTTTAAAGATTATAGTGTGGCATGTGGTTATTAATTGATGGTAAATGGGTATGAGGATATGAAAGACTATTATCTCTCTATGTTTTTAAAAAATATAAGTAGGCTTTCATTGCCTCTATGCATTTAATTTTTAAAAGAGCCAAACTTGGAATTTGACTTGCCTCTACCTTCCTCAGGCACCTTCTGGGGTTTTTCAAGTTTTGGGTTATCATTTTAATGATTGTGGAAGTTTAAATACATGGGCTCCCTCATTTAAAAACTCATCCTCTTGGTCGAATATCTGTGTGTTCTTTCTGTGATGAATTCGTTTGAACAGAGAATAAAGAAAATATATGTTTTCTATTGCCCAAGAGCCGCCCTTCTATTCGATTATGGTCTCTTTTACTGTGTTTAATCCTAGCATGACCATGATTGCATTTAAAGACAAGAAGATGCATGTGTGAATGATTGTTTCACCAGTCCCGATCATGGTCCTGTTAAAGTTTAACAGAGATCCATGTGTTTCATTTAATTATGTTCTCTTCATACATCTTATGGGAATCATCGTGCAGACTATTATTTGTTTTAAAAAGAATTCTATACATATTAATTCACACAGAGATCAAGCTCGGGGTTATGTTTTAGGGTTGACTATTGTTGTCGATTCAAGATTGTGTCAATTATATGATAGATACCTGTGTATATGATTGGTTCCTCGTGCATGCTCTTAAGTATGTCCATGATTTAAAAGGAACCTGTGGTTAAATAAATCAGGCCTCATTTTTGTTAAAGGACAAAGACTGTTGATTGTTATCTTGGGTCTATTACTGATTACCAAGGATAAATGTTGGGCATAAATAAAAAAGATTGTTGTGCATGTTTGGTTGCTCTAAAAAGGAAAGAGACCAACTATTAGAGCATGTAGTACTGATTGAATTGGAAATGTTTGCATAAGTTATAATACACAAACTATTATAAATTGAAGATTTCTGGGAAATTAAATTGTTATTGAGACAGCGAGCAGTTTGTATGCAATTGAGGAACAGTGAATGTTTTGGTCTTGGAAGTGGATGTTTTTTGGATTAAATTTGAAACAAAGTTATGATAGTTGATTGATTAAATTATTTTTATGAACAATATCCATATAATTCCCTCTCATTTTCTCACTTTTTTTCTCATTACAAGTCCCCTCATGATCCCAAATTCATTTTGCATGCCATGTTCACTAAAATTAAATTAAAACTTTGTATGACATCGATAAAAAAATAACACATAGATAGATTACAACTGATATGTTTTGGTATTGTTGCACAGTCAGTTGTTTAATGAATTGTCGAGAAGTAATTGTGTTCGTACTCCTGGTCATGATATAACTTTTTCAATCAATACAATCCCCTCAGATATCCCTAAACCCTATTTCACCCCCTGCTCATTTGACAATTATTAAATAAATTTTATGGATTGGATTGCATGGTTCTGATGTGATTGTTGAGCCAAACTTTGTTTCGTATTAAGAGAATGTCATGTATGGTCTGTTTAAGATCTAGTTGCTAATAATCACTGCATACATGATGAGATTTTTTAGCAGAGGAAGTCATGGCCGAAGTAATAGGGGAAAAGGAAACTGAAAGAGAGGGCCTAGAAGGCCTATATTCTCAATACATTTCGATGTTGATCCTCAAGAATTAAACCAACTCTTTCAAGATGGATTTTTCAATTGGATTGGACAATGGATAGTTCATCCTAGGCCAAATAGGCCTCCCTTCTAGCTCCAACATGTTTCGGGTATCCCTGTGCCCCCTCATGTATCTTTGCAACCTGAAGTTCCCAAGAATGACAGATGGCAGGAGATTGTTCACCCAACAGTCTCCCACCATCATGGCTCGCCAAATTTGTCTTTACCTCCTCCTCCTCCACTTGTTAACCCAAATATTCAGATTTCCCTTGCACACTCACCTATATAGTCCTCCCACGCAATCAAAAGACTCAAAACCAAAACCCACCATATGCATGACAAAGGAAACGTTGTTGTTTCCCCCTCCTCTCCTTCAAGTGACTCATCCAAGTCAGTGTCATCTTGCATGCACTTGAGAGATGAGTGTTCCCATGTCATGAGTGAGATCAAACCTCAAGGTTCTACCTAACCTAAGTCTAATTCAAGGAAGTCAAAAGGGGATAGCAGCAACAAAGGAAAAATTGTCTCTCAAAGTGGCAAATATGGTTTTTGATTATGTTTTATTATTGATTTATTGATGATAGTGGACTGCTGAAAGTTTTGGACAACAAACTATTTTTGGATATTGTGGATATTTACATGTTTTGATATAATTTGAAATATCATTGATATTTAAATTTCAAATTATGAAAATGATTATGGGAGCCACAAGGAGGGATTTGTTTGATTGATTGTCTAATTATGTTTATTTTTGTTAAGAAATTAAAGCGATTCACAAGGGGTCCCACCTACTAGTTATTATTTAATAAAAGACCCTTTATTATTATTATTATTAATTCTTCCCCTTAACTAAAAGTTAGTTGAGTTTTAGTTAGCTTAACTAAATGAGGTAGTTGAACTACTTCAACTAATTTGGAATGCATAAAAGCCAAATGAGAAGGAAGAACAAGGGGAGAACAGAAGGAGAAAGCATACTAAGGTTTTCTCTTGAGTTTTATTGAGATAGTTCAGTTTTCATTCATTCTTCAATTCATTAAAAGCCTAATTATATTTTATGATAGCAGGGTCCTATTGTAGACAACAAGGTTCAAAGTTGAACCATATCATTCAGATGTGTGTTTCAGAGGTGTTGATCTATCTTTGGTAGTCTGTGTAGACTTGTCTGTTTGTGAATTAAATTTCATGAATGATAAAGGATATTGTGCAGAGTCAAGTGAGAAACAGTCTATGGCAAGCTGATCTAGATTTTAAAGTTCAGTTTTTACTTCTTGTCAGAGTCATTTTGTATGGTTTTCATCGGGGATATCTAAGTTTGACCTTGGTCCATGCCCCCACAGGGATTTTGTAAAGGGAACGATTCTTTTGATTTCTTGGAATGAAATAAAGAGATTGCTTTTCTGTCTCATCTGTGTTAATATGTGACTTGGTACTTTTTCTTTTGATCTCCACACTTTCTTGTTGCAAACTGTTATATTCAGAAAATTATATAAAAATGTTATATTTTGCAACAATCTTTTACTTTAAAAAAATCATCCTAATCCCTTGTAATTAATACTTGTGGATTGGGAAACAGTTTTTGAGGCTATAAACATAGGGTAACATTCTCGACTATCTTTCCTTAGCCAAGAAAGATTCGAAAATGCTTGAGTAAGATAATTTCATATCTTTTCCTCAACATTTATTTGGCGACCATACTGGGGAGATCTTCAATATCTCTCTGGTTGATTATAACCTTGATCTTCATTGAATATATTTATATTTCTGACATTATTTCTTTGATTGTTTCTTTTCTTCATGATTGTACTTGTCGCAAGACAACCTATGAATCAACTTTAGCTTTATTTTTCCTACAGTTTTGATCTTATTTTCATGTCCTTAAACCCTCATATCTCTAGGAGAAGAAGAGGCTTATCACCTGATATTAATCCTATTTCAAAAATAGGAAGAAGAAACAGTGTTTTATCAGTTCAACAAATTACTCTAAGGAGAACTTTGTCGGATTCAGCCAGTTTGTCTTTCTCTCCCTTACCTATTGTTCGTAAGATGGCATCTAGTGGTGGATCTGGTGGCACTGGAGGTGATTCTTCATCTCAAATTTCATCCTCTTCATTGATTGGTATCTTGTATAGTCATCAAGTCCCTATCCAATCTACCACAAACCCCGCCAAATTCATAAGAAAATATGGGATTTTTTAGTTTGAAGAAGATGCTACAACTACTCCGTGGCATGTTTCCTCCCCTCTTAACCTAGCACCTGCTAATCGTCCACTTCCTAAATTCAAAGAGAATCTCCCTAGGTTTTCAGGAAATAACACAGTCAGTACAAATGAACACATGGTGGAATTTTCTAATGTCTATCACAACATAGGAGCCAATGACAATGGCACTTGTATGTGCTTATTTGTGAATTCCCTTGAAGGGAAGGTTGAGGTCGATTTCTTTGACCTTCCTCCTAATATTCTTTCTACTTGGGAGGAGTTAGTCTATTGGTTCAAGTCTACCTATGGGCAGTCCAAAATCCTAGCTGAGTAGTTACATGAGTACAATAACATCGCTTATAAGGATGGTGAAACTATCAAGTCTTTCAACTTGTGTTTCACCAAATTATACACCAAATCCTTGAACTCATTCACCCTCATAACCAAGCTACTTTCATGCATCACTATAATTATGTACCTTCCTCCTATCGTCATAGGCTTGAGGAAAAGGCCATTGATAACCTTGGTTCCACTCTGCATACTTTTTTAGAGTATGAAGAACAACTCGAAAGAACAGGTCTTCCTAAGGGAGACTCAGTGAAATAGACTGGTATGTCCACCCTCTTACATCTTGTACAAGACATGAATAATTGAATGATAGCTTATGAGCGGAAATGAAATTTCCCCTCTCTTACCCCCAGGGCCTCATCTTCTTCTTCACCACCCTTTAAGAATCTTAATGAAAATAACTTTCAACCTAAATCTATCATGCCTCGTCTTTGTTGTAACTTTTGCGAGGAACACCATGAGGAAAGTAAATGTGAAGTAAAGAAGAGTATTAGAGATAAAATCTTTGGTAAAAGACCTATAAATACTATTGTTGTCCTAGACTTTGCATACCTAGAGGATGTTATGATCATAAATACTAGGAATAAATCCTATTCTCCAAAAGGTAAATATGATCCTCCTCACACTTCTTCAAGCCCAATATCATCTTCACCAATTGCTATTGTTTAGGTTTCTAAATATCCTAACAGTCAAGGAACTACCTCCCCTCTTCCCTCTTCCAAATACAACATTCTCAATCAATTGGATAAGATTAAATTTGATGCTACTCTCCTCAACATGGTTGTCGTCCCTGAGCAACAAAAGCATCTGAAAATTTTATGGAAGGAAAAGCTTCCATTCTAGCCAACCTATCAGAAGAGGTAGATGAAGAGGATTCAACTGTAAATAAAGTAGGTGTACATAAATTTAGGCACCCTGTAAAAAACCCCCCGTTTTTTTATTTCTGTAAAGATTATGGACAAAATTTCCCATTGTTGTCTCATTGACGACAGTTCAGGCCCAAGTGTAATGTTGAAGATTATTATGGAAGACCTAGGCTTGTCTTGTACAAATGAAAATGCCAGAAGAATGCTCTCTTATAATAGTTTAAAACAAACGACCATAGGTGAAATCAAGGACATGACCTTGGTTTTGTGTGTGCATCTTGAAATAAGGACAACCCTTAATATTCAGGTAATTGATATGATAGTGATTAATTACTCAATCATATTAGGAAGAGATTGGAAATATTTGACGGGTGGATACCTCTCACTCGACGGGACACATTTATTCTTTCCTCGGAATGTTAAAAACATCATATTCCTAAGGGAGGGGAGAATTTCACCTTACATAGAAAGCATCCCATAGCCTAATGTGAATTATATCGAGGAGGACCTAGGAGTGTACTCCATATTTGCAGATAAGGAAAATGTTGGAGCATATCCCTAACTTACATTAGTTTATACCTAGCTTAGACTCCTAGATATTGGTTAATACATTCATTTACACTTTATTTCACCTAATTTGGCCACATAGAGAAGAAGGGCGCCTCATCCCTAGATTTTAGGGAAAACTGCTAATTTTAGATCGAGACTCAACTCCCGATTCTTGATTTTCTTGATTTTTCTTGATTTATCCTTGATTTATTCCAACTCCCCCTTGCAAAACTCATACATTATTGGGGAATGCGCACCTCCTCTTTGAGTGAGAGATTTATTCCTTAATTAATGATTTTTGCCTTTACTATTATTAGTAACTGTTATTTTGGGTCAGTTAACTGAGTTGGAACTACTTCTCTTGTCAGTTAAGTGAGCTTAAGTGAGCTAATGCACATCACTTGACTCTTGTGAGTTTGTTACATGTATCTTTAGTGGTCTAGATCGAACTATGTGGTCTCCCTTAGCTTATGACACCTATTTTAGCTATTTCTAGCTTTTTTTGACTAGAATTTCTATGTTGGAAATTCTATATATTCACCTCCTCTCTTCTTTTTTGAGAATGGTTGCTCATGTATATTCATTTTCTATTAATATAATTCTCTGATTTATGGAGAAAAAACTTTCTCTCATCTCTTGAATATCAACAAATTGTATGTGTTCAATTTAACTAGAATTCTAGATCTATCGGGGTTTCTGCAAGAATTCTACATGGTATCAGAGGTAGATTGAATCTAGTGGATAGTACACGGTTTTATTTGCAGGTATAGATCATCAAGAGGTGCATAAAGAAGCAATGGATCATCTCTCTCAGCCCACAAAACTCATTTTAAATCCTTTCAATTACTTCGAATGGAAGACAGAGATCTCTCTTCTCCTCCGAAACAAAGGGCTTTATCGGGTAACAATGGGAACGGAGAACGAACTGACTGCTGCAACGGAGAAGATAAATTATTTCAATAAATTAGATGAAGCAATTGGGATGATATGCCTATCAATTTCTAGATATCTTCTCTTTCATGTTAGTGGAGCCACTACTCCCGATGTGGTCTGGACCACATTGGAAGGACTATTCAGCAAGTAGGATGCAATGAGAGTGCATCAACTGGAGAATGAACTCATATCCCTAAGTCCAATTCATTTCAGCAACCTACAAGAATTCTTCACCAAGTTCAAATCCATCCTCGTTGAACTTAATGCATGTGGAGTCACGAAAAAGGAAGAACAACTCATCCTTTCAATTCTCTCGAAATTAGGCCCTGAATATTCTGTATTTGTGTCGTCTTTTCATGCATCTAAATTGACTCGGGAAAAATGGAAAATGCCTCCATTGAATGATTTCATTGCAGCATTGACTCAAGAGAAATCTAAGTTAGTCCAAATGGGTGCCATCAAGCGTTCCAAGAACCAAGCACTTGTAGCTACTGATGCTCCAAAGAGTAGTGGAAAAGACAAGAAAAAAGGAACGGGTAAATTTCTTGAATCGAAGAAGGAGAGATTCGCACAATCTTCAGAGAACTCTTCTAAGCCTAAGGGTAAGAACAAGAAGAACGAAAGAACACTTTGCATCTACTATTCCAAAGGTTTTCATCCCAAAGAAAATTTCATGAGGAAGACTATCGATGAGATGGCTAATCAATTGCAGCAACACAATCTCATGGTGCCCGAAAATGCAAAGAAGAAAGATGATAACAGAACGGGAGGNAAGCGTTCCAAGAACCAAGCACTTGCAGCTACTGATGCTCCAAAGAGTAGTGGAAAAGACAAGAAAAAAGGAACGGGTAAATTTCTTGAATCGAAGAAGGAGAGATTCGCACAATATTCAGAGAACTCTTCTAAGCCTAAGGGTAAGAACAAGAAGAACGAAAGAACACTTTGCATCTACTATTCCAAAGGTTTTCATCCCAAAGAAAATTTCATGAGGAAGACTATCGATGAGATGGCTAATCAATTGCAGCAACACAATCTCATGGTGCCTGAAAATGCAAAGAAGAAAGATGATAACAGAACGGGAGGGAGAGCATGAGATGGTCATGCTTTAATGGCTGTCACATCCACTCCATCAGCTTGGATCCTTGATTCAGGTGCATCGAACCATATGGCTGCATCAAAAGATGAATTTTCCTCCATCGAAGAAAGCACTAGATCCCTAATTTACTTGGGAGATGCCACACCCGCAAAGGTGTGCGGAGAAGGAATTGTTGATCTTGAAGGGGGTTGCTTCAAAAATGTTCTTCATGTTCCCTTGCTGTTAGAAAATATTCTCTTGATATATTATATCACTCATTCTGGCTCTAGAAGGAAGGTGGAGTTCACTCCGTACTCCACAGTGATTACCGACATTTCCAAAGGCTCACATCTTGCACATGGAATTGTAGATCACAGTTCTCGTTTGTATTTCTTCTCCCACTTTGTTCCTAAATATATTAGTATTGTATTTATATCACAATCTAATAATATCATCAGGTTATGGCATGAAATATTTGGCCATCTAAACTATAAGTACTTGCATCAACTCAGCAAGGAAAACATGGTAGAAGGATTGCCAGCTATTAAATTCACAAGTGGTGTATGTCAAGGATGCATTCTTGGCAAGCATCCAGAGAAAATTTTTGACAAAGGGAAGGCACAGAGAGCTTCTTCACCTATTGGGATGATTCATAGTGAAATTATGGGCCCATTCCTGCGGCCTTCAATCATTAAGGCTCGATATGTACTCACCTTCATAGATGATTTCTCTCTCTTTACTTGGGTATTTTTTTTGAAATTAAAATCAGAAGTATTTGAATGCCTTATATAATTTAAAGCACTTGCTGAGAATGAGTCTGGGTGTAAGATTAAGATACTCTGTACTAATAATGGGGGGGAGTATGTCAACAAATATGTGAAGCAACTTTGTATTGATGCAGGTATACAACTACAACACACAGTGCCATATACACCACAGTAGAACGGTGTTGCGGAGAGGAAAAACTGGTCCTTAAAAGAGATGGAAAATGGTATGCTACAGTCAAAATCATTAGCTCCCAAGCTATGGGCTGAAGCTATTAATTGTGCAGCATACATTCAGAACCGAGTTCCTCACAAATCACTCAAAGGCACCACTCCTTTTGAATGTTGGACCGGTAAGAAACCGAAAGTGTCTCACTTTTGTATTTTTGGTTCACGAGCATGGGCTCACATTCTGACAGATAAGAGGAAGGATTTGGAGCCTCAAAGTGTTGAATGCCTATTTTTTGGATATCTTGAAGGTGTAAAAGGATATACATTGCTATACTCTCACACTGAAAAGTTCATTCTAGCTCAAAGTGTGAAGTTTGAAGAAGAATCACTGCATGATTTTTCAGAAGACCCTGTCGAGGAACCGCTTGTTGTCACTAATGAGGAGGAGTCAGAAACTTCTTTGAGCACTTCAAAATAGCCATTAGAGAAGCCTTTCAGGTCTGATATAGAGGATGAGGAGAAAATCATGGCTGCTCCAACTTAGTTTCCAACTTGGGCAGAGAAAACCCTGCAAGATGCGGGTGAACTAGTCGGTGATCATGCAGATACAAGAAGGACTAGATCACAGTTTTTTGGGGCTCCTCAAGCCCTGGATGCCACAGAACCTTTTATGACCATACATTTCTATATGTCACTTGGTTCAGATCCAAATTCACACTATGAGGCTGCTGGAAACCCACTTTGGGAGGCTGTCATGGATGAAGAGTACTCTGCTCTTATGGACAACAACACATGGGACTTGGTTCCACTTCTGAAAGGAAGAAATCTTGTTCGATGTCGATGGATATATCGAACAAATATTGCTGCAGATGGTGAGATCATAAAGTACAAAGCTTGACTTGTTGCAAAAGGATACTCACAGGTACATGGCATAGACTACACAAAGACATTTTCACCTGTTGCAAAAATGGACTCCATTCGACTAGTTTTGGCCATTGTCGCTTCTCGCAAATGGGAAGTTCACCACATGAATGTGAAGAGTGCATTTATTCATGGAGATCTCAAGGAGGATATCTATATGGAGCAGCCATAGGTATACATTCAGAACTCTTCCCTCGTTTGCAGATTAAAGAAATCTTTGTATTGCCTAAAACAGGCTCCCAGAGCCTGGTATGCAAAGATGGATTCTTTCCTGCTTTCCATTGGATTCATTCGATGAAAATCTCATCCGAATGTTGATTTTCTGCAACATGATTATTCCCTTTTTCTGATATTACTTTATGTATATGACTTACTGATGACATGGAACCTTACTTCAGCTATTGATTCGGCAAAATCAACATTGCACAATCGATTTTCCATGACAGATTTGGGACTGTTGCACTACTTTCTTGGTCTTGAAGTTTCTCAGTCTACTTCAGGGATCAAGATGGCACAGTATAAGTATGAATCAGATCTACTTGTTCTCTTTTAGATGAAAAAATTCAAGACAACAACATCTCCCTTTCTTTCGGGGGTCATATTTGAGGATGCGGGTACTACACCTTTGGTGGACAGTACACTGTATCGACAGTTGGTTGGGAGTTTGTTGTATCTTACTCACACATGACCTAATATCTCTTTTGCAGTAGGAGTTTGTTCCAGATATATGCAGGAGCCTCATGAGCTTCACTGGAAAGCTGCAAAGAGAATCCTTAGATATGTGAAAGGTACTCCCAGTTTTGGTATCTTTTATGTTGCAGATTGCCCACTTTCACTGATTGGGTACACAGATTTTGATTGGGCTGGCGATGGTACAAACCACAAGTCCACCTCTAGTTATGTTTTCAGATTTGGTTCAGGGCCATTATGTTGGTCTAGCAAGAAGTAATCCATGATTTCTTTATCTACAATAGAGGCAGAGTATAGAGGTGCAGTGAATGCAGCTAAACAGGCTGTTTGGTTGCAGGGGATTCTCTCTGATTTTGGTATTCAGTATCCACTTCCGACTGTCATATTTTGTGACAATTAGGGGTCCATTCAGATATCGATTGATCCAGTTCAGAGGCAGAGGACCAAGCACATCGAGATTCACATGCATTACATCCACGAGTTGATCCATGACAGAGTCATTTCACTGCAGTACTGCCCCACATAGCAGTGGGTTGCAGACATCTTCACCAAGTCCTTCACTNAAAATAAATTTTCAGAACTGAGAGCTATGCTTGGAGTGGTGGAGACAACTGAGTAGGTCACTTTTGGCCACTCAACATTTTTTTTCCTCTTTTGTGGGGGGGGGGGTTTCCCATGAGGTTTTCCCTCTTTCCTCTTTTCATGAGGAATTCTTTTATGTAATGAGTACCTAAAATGGCCAAGTTGTCGGGACTCAATTTTTTTTGTCATTACAGTTAGGCTTAAGTGGGGGTGTTGGAGCATATCCCTAACTTACATTAGTTTACACCTAGCTTAGACTCCTAGATCTTGGTTAATACATTCATTTACACTTTATTTCACCTAATTTGGCCACATAGAGAAGAAGGGCGCCTCATCCCTAGATTTTAGGGAAAACTGCTAATTTTAGATCAAGACTCAACTCCCGGTTCTTGATTTTCTTGATTTTTCTTGATTTTTCTTGATTTATTCCAACTCCCCCATGCAAAACTCATCCATTATTTGGGAATGCGCACCTCCTCTTTGAGTGAGAGATTTATTCCTTAATTAATGATTTTTGCCTTTACTATTATTAGTAACTGTTATTTTGGGTCAGTTAACTGAGTTGGAACTAATTCTCTTGTCAGTTAAGTGAGATTAAGTGAGATAATGCACATCACTTGACTCTTGTGAGTGTGTGACATGTATATTTAGTGATCTAGATCAAACTATGTGGTCTCCCTTAGCTTATGACACCTATTTTAGTTATTTCTAGCTTTTTTTGACTAGAATTTCTATGTTGGAAATTCTATATATTCACCTCCTCTCTTCTTTTTTGAGAATGGTTGCTCATGTATATTCATTTTTTAGTAATATAATTCTCTGATTTATGGAGAAAAAACTTTCTCTCATCTCTTGAATATCAAAAAATTGTATGTGTTCAATTTAACTAGAATTCTAGATCTATCGGGGTTTCTGCAGGAATTCTACAGACAACACTACCTTGGAACAAATCGACATAGAGGATGGGATGTGGCACATAAACTTTGATGGTTCATGCTTCAATGAAGGAAATGAAGCTGGTATTATCTTGTACTCTCCTGTGGGTAAAATTCATAACTTTTCCTATAGGTTAGAGTTTGTTTGCACAAACAATGTCACTAAATTTGAAGCATTAACGCTAGGCATTGAAAATGCCTATAATTTAGGTTGTGGTCACCTTACAGTTTTTGGGGATTCCTAACTTGTTGTAAACCTTGTACGTAAGATATATTATCCTAGCAACAAGTTAATGAAACATTACACCCAAACTGTTTGGGCACTTATCTCGAACTTTCTATCTTTCAACATCACTCATGTTAAAAGAGAATTGAATTCAATGGATGACAGGTTATATGTTTTTGCAGCCTCTCCTACTCAATAACTTCTGCCACAAATACTTGATTGCACCTTTCAATATTTGTATCATACGCATATCCCTGAGAATTTAGAGTCATGGCAGGTCTTCCCTAGTGATGAGAGCATATGTGCTTTCATCCAAAATGAACCTTATAAGCCTAAGGAAATTACATCCATGGAAGATAACAAAATTACTAAGGGCTTGACTCCTCTAGAAAGTTCATTTTCATCAAGTGATGTAGGAAACAAATAAAAACATAAAGAAGAGGAGTTGAAAAGGAAAGTGGGTGAAACCATTTCCTTGAACATTGGAACACCCGAGTCTCCAAAGAACATTAAAATAGGTGCCCAATGTTCTGATGAAGAAAAATTGAAGTTCACTAAGTTGCTTGGTGAATTTAAAGATGTTTTTTCTTGGTCTTATGAGAATCTTCGTGGTTTTGATCTTACTATTATACAACATGCCATTCCTATCAAGGAAGGCATAAAACCAGTTAGGCAAAAACAAAGACCCGTTAACCTTGCACTGGAAGCAACTATTTGAAAGGAGTTGGGAAAACTCTTGAAGGCTAGGATAATTTTCCATGTTAAGTATTATGAGTGGGTTTCTAATTTGTTTCCCATTCAAAAAGAAATAGGTTAGATCATATTATGCATTGATTTTCTCCCATTGAATAGGGCCAATGTTAAATACCATTTCCTCTCCCTAATATGGAAATGATTTTGCAGCAAGTTGCAGGGTCACATATGATGTCCTTACTTGATAGTGTTTTTGGTTACAATCAAATCAAGGTGAAAATGACAAATAAATATAAAATCACTTTTACTACTCGTTGGGGCACTTTCTCTTATGAACGTATGCCTTTTGGATTATCTAATGTAGGTGCCACTTTTCAAAGAGCTATGCAAATAGATTTTGATGATTTGATCGGTAAAATTATTTAGATTTATCTTGATGACTTAATTGTGTATTCTAAAAACCAATCAGATCATTTCATTCATCTTAGAAATATTCTCATGCGATGTAGGAAATTTGGCATTTCTTTAAATCCTTCTAAGTCTATTTTATGCGTTACCAAGGGAAATCTCCTTGGACACATTGTCTATGATTCAGGAATAAGCATAGATCCCAAAAGGATTGTTGCTATCCTAAATCTTCCTGCTCCTACTTCCAAGAAGGAGGTCCAAGCCTTTATGGGTGTTATTAACTTTGTCTTTAGGTTTGTTCCTGATTTTGCTGTAATGGTCAAGTCAGTTCATAATCTTCTTAAGCATGATCACTCATTTTCTTGGAAAAATGATGTTGAAAATGCTTTCGTAGGAATCAAGAAAGAAATAAGTTCCGCATCGGTTTTGGCGAAGCTAGTTTTTGAGAAAGAATTTATGATATATATTAATGCCACAGAGGAAGTAGTTTATGCTATCCTCCTGCAATGTGATGACCAAGGTAATGAAAAACCAGTGGCTTACATGAATCAAATCTTTCCAGATGATGAGTTTAAATATTATGTTATTGAAAAGAATACTTTCCCTCTTGTTAAAATTGTTGAAAAATTTCACCACTTCATCTTAGGTAAGCATACGCTGGTAAAATTCCCTTTACCTGCTATCAAGTTTTCACCCTCATAGACTCATCTTTCAGGAAATCTTTCACATTGGATTTCCAAGATTTAGGAGCATGATCTAACCATCATGACATATAAAACTATCAAGGGACGTGACTTATCCCTTCACTTAGCTCAGCATGTTGAAATGAGTGAAGAAATTGATGAACAAAATAGCTCTCTATCAACAATGTTTTACATTGACAATAAAATCCTTCCTTTGTCTGAACATCCTTGGTATAAAGATCTGGTATATTACTTGCAAAATCAAAGATGTCTAGATAACTTAGACACTCATCAAAGAAGAAGGTTGTGCCTCGAATCTGCTAGATACATCATTATAGGAGACTTCTTGTTTAGAATATATGTCGATGGTATGTTACTTCGTTGTGTGAACAATGAGGAAGAGCATGAATTGTTGCAAGAGACTGATGGATCTTCAAATTATGTTATTCATGTAGGAGATCACTTTTTTTCTAAAACCATTTCTTTTAAGATTATCAGGAAAGGGTACTATTGGCCTTCAATCTTTCGATTCTTATATTTTTTCAAGATCTTGTGACTAGTGCTAGAAATTTGTTGGGAAATAATGTCTTTCTAATATGCCTTTACAACCTATCCTCCCTGACTTTCCTTTTTCAAAATGGGGTTTGGAATTTATTGATCATATTAATCCTCCATCTTCAACAGGCAAGTTTTTATCTTGACATCTACAGACTATTTTACAAAATGGATTGAAGTTGTCCCGCTTAAGCATTTGCAAGATGATCAGGCGATTTCTTTTCTTGAAACTAATATTTTTTCCAGCTTTGGTCTTCCTTTGGAAATTATTACACACAATGGTCCCGCCTTTATTTCTGCTAAGCTCACCCAATTTTTAGCTAAATCGGGGGTTAAAAATTTTACTTCATCATCTAATTATACCCAAGTTAATGGGGAGGTTGATTCTACCAACAAGAATCTGGTTAGAATTATCAACAGGCTCATTGAAGATAATCCTCGTCAATGGCACACTCTCCTCACTTACACCCTTTGGGCAGATCGCACTACCACCAAGGTGAGCACTGGTTTCACTCCTTTCAAGCTTCTTTATGGTCAAGAAGCCATTCTTTCTACCGAGTTGGAAATTTCCTCTCTAAGGTTAATGCTACAGGTCAAAGAATTAAATTCTTCTGATGTTTCTCAAAGAATGAATGCACATTTGGATTTAGAGGAGAAAATGATGTTTTCCTTGGATAATATAAAGAGAAGACAACAGACTGTTAAAATATATTTCAACAAAAGTGTCAAGGCTGTCAAATTTAATGTTAATGAGAAGGTACTGTTGTGGGATTCATCTCATGCTGATAGAGGAAGGCATTCAAAGTTCCAAAAATTGTGGTTGGGTCCTTTTAAGATTGTTTTTGTCTTGGGCGCAAATTATTACATCCTAAAGGACTTACAAGAGAGATTGTTTTCCTATAGCACTAATAGTTCCCACTTAAACACTACGTGGAACCAAATTAAAAGTTTTAACGTTGTATGGAATGTTTTTTGTATTATACTTTGTTTTATTTTCTTCGATTTTATATCTTTGTTATTGCATTTTTGCTTATTTCAATTCTGTTGTCGCATTTATGTTATGTCATTTTCTTTCTATTTTGTTTTTATTTGACTTTATTTCTTGTCAAAATAAAATGTTGGATCAATTTTTCCACAACGACTCTATTATGCAAAGTATTGTTAATCAATAACAATCAGGTTACACAGTTGTCATGATGTTCCCCTTGAAAGAATCATTGAAATTGTTATCTTCTTCAACTGTTGTTTTATAAGATAGTTGGTTTTATCCCTCTTCTACTTTCCTTTTCTTCCATCCATTTCAAGATTCAAAAGAGCATATCAAAAAAAAAAAAATTATCCTTGAATTCAAGAACACCTCACTATGATTAATCGAATGATTATTCTTACAGGGATAAACCCCCTCAAACTTAACACTTTCCATGAGTTATTCCCAAATTCCCAGTCATTTTTACCTTAAATCTGCTCACTTCCCCCTGTTGCATAATCATTCTGATGTATATCTTCTTGATTTGATGTTATTGGTTTGCAAAACTAGACATTCTAAGTTCTTAATATGTTAGAAAAAGATTTCCCTGTGTGTTAGCACAATATTGGTTTATGCCTCAGCGTTTCATAAGTGGCGCTACCTAATATTTTGTAGAGAACAGAATCTGCATTTCATTATTCGTTTTGGCAAATGAATACAATTGTTATGGGATTTTTATTTGTTTTGGGGGAAATTGAATTATATTGAGTTATTCCCAATATCCAAGTTCAAGCATCAAATCACCCAGGGATTTATTCTATCGAATTGCATTCAGAAACACAGTTGGGTGCTACCTATAGGCGTTGCGTAATATTCTGGCAGAGGCTAAATTGTGCAGAGTTAATCTGCCAGTTTTGAGTCACTAATTTAAAACTTGGGTTATGAGCAATTGAGAATGTATTTTTTAAAACTGGAGGAGGTTTTTGTTCATAACATTCCAAATAACAAAAACCTCTCTCATTTTTTCAAAATGTGTTTTGGTTTGAGAGATATTGGATATAGAAGTAGGCGTTGCGTACTCTACACAGTGGCACTGCATACTAATTTCCTCTAGCGGTCACAGTTTTCATATTCGCCTTGTTGGGAGGTTTCCACATGTCAAGGAGGGTTCGAATGAATTCTCAAGGATGATGTCAAGGGACACCTGCACCTAAGATTTAGCTCCAACAAAGGCCTCATGCATGAGGTGGAAACAATTTATTAATGACTTCCAACAAATTCCTGAAAATCAACAATTTGTTGGATTTTTGTCTCTTTGATTGTTGCCACCTATCTCCAAGGCTTAGAATCCAATGGAGGAGATGGGATTCGACCTCCTTAGGTTATTTGGATGATATTTTCTATTTAAAGAGGGAGATATCTCTTGGAGAAGGGGGATTGATGAGCCTAGAGAGGCTAGAGAGAGATGTAGCAGGCAGTTTTCCTGTGTGTGTTCATTTGTAAGCTTGTGGGCATTTTTTGATTGTAAGCATTACTGCTATTGGAGACTCATGAGAGCTATGATTTCAGATTGTAACTCTTCTATCTATATTTCTTCTTATTTGAATATATTGCATACTTGAGGATCAAAGGCTGTCAATGATTTATGGATCCCTAAGCAACAGAGGATCTATTGTATTTTTCCCAGCAGTCATTGTTTATATTCAAGTATTTGTTGATTCATTAAATTGAGAGGATATTTATTTACTGAACATTCTATCTTATGCTTTCCTTCTTCATTTCTTCCACCTATCAACATATAATCTTGTTTTCTGTTAAGCATTTTTTGTGCCTTAGATGAGTGGGATGTTTGTGACTCCATTGCCCATTGGTGTAGCCTACTGATCTGCAGTTTGTTGCCCTCTCTCTTTATTTATCCATCTTATTGATCCACCTATTCAAAATCAAAGTTATCTTTTACATATAACTTGATGGGTGTTGGGATTACACTTTAGCAGTCAAAGTGTGACTTTCATTGCTAACAGTGTGGATTCGCCAGTTTGATGACGATTAAAATCGCAACAATGAATTCCGCCTGCAAAGGATTATTAAAGTGCTATTATTTAATTATAATAATAATATAATACTAGTAGGTGGGACCCCCTTGTAGACTAGAGGTGCAAAAATAGACATGTTACAATTATATGTTGTTGTTGTTTTGAGGTTTCCTACACAGTCCTATGTAGTTGATGATGCAGTCTTGGTTTCATTTGATGTGATAAATGGGTGGTTGATGCATTATTGTTAAATGTTGTTGGTATTTACTTGCAACACAGAACAGTTCCATGGGTATGAGGATCATGTTGTTTACAAGTGCTATGTTATAACCTTGATTACTAATTTATATATTGATTACTAATCCATATATGATTTATGCAAAGGATAATTAAATGGGAGCTAGCTCGAAACAAAAAGAAAGGAACTATGTATTAATCCTTAGGCCATGGTAAAAGACTACATTTAAACTTCAAATTAATGTATAAATGGATACAAATGGTGGACCTAGCTATTATGCCATATGTTTTGGTTTAAGAATTATGCAATTTTTATTAAAGAGTTGAATGGATGCACACATAGTAACGTTGATATGTGATTATCGTATGGAGTTATGGAAAGAGGTTAACGTATAGGTATGATATATATTGGGTGGTGCACTATGAAATTGATATGGTATAAAATATTTACGATGGATATTGCATTGAATTATGCATTAGATATGGTATAAAATATTTACGATGGATATTGCATTGAATTATGCATTGGATATGGTATAAAATATTTACGATGGATATTGCATTGAATTATGCATTGGATATGGTTTGATGTTAATGGTGGATGTTATGTTAGTGGGTTGGCTCATACATGGAATTGAATAAGGCCAGGTAAGGAAGCAACATGCATTTACTGCATGTCACTCCAAACCTTCCTTGATCCCGTCACCCTAGCATAGTTGCATCGTTGTTCTGTTGGTTGTGGAATATCCACGTTTTCAAGATTGGAAGGGGAAAACTCGACCAGTTTGTCATTGAAGCGATTTTCTCATAGGTATGGTTCTTAGCTTTCCATCCATGATGGACTCTCTGTATTATGAATCAAATGGTGGCTTAGAAATGCATGGGTTCTATGTTTTCTTGAGTTTTTTACTGTGTGTAAATATTGTGTTCTGGGTTCTCTGTGATTACTGTGAAATATTTCCATTTGCAAGTGAAGTAAGAGGTGCACATTGGTTATTTATTGGTCACCTTGGTTTTTATGATTGTTCTCTGTGAAATTATGGTCACAATGGTGCAATGAGCTCTGTGTTTTCTGGTTGAAGGGTTTTAACCACTAGTTTGTATTCCAGTGGTTGTTAACCCGTTTCCTTATCCAAGTTGTAAAGTAACTCTCAACATTTGGTGTGTTTATTTTGGCTAAGCCTTGAGATGTTGTTGATGGCCTGTTCTTTACTATCATTTCAGTGGAATTTTTCTGCAAGTTCAATCTTAGTTGGCCACGAATGTTTAATACAGGCCTTTGTATGTATTGAATGATACAAGTTGCGTTCTAGCCTTATTTTCACGAAGAGTTTTCACACCCGCTCCTCTCATCTCTGCTATAATGATGAATGTATACTGTGAGGCCTCACTGTTAATTGTTGTCAAAATTTATCGACCTCCAGGGTGTTGTAAATAGGCATTATATCTCTGTGTTTTCAAGTACCCATCACTGTTTAAATTAACCCTTGTCTCCACTCTGAAAAAAAAAATCGGAGGCATATATGTGTGTCTAGATTGGTTAGCTCGAATTTCTTTATTCTCCACTCGGGCATTCACTTATGATTTAGTCAAGAGATTGGAGTTATAAGTCGAAGGACTATGTTTTTTTTTTTTTAAAGGAGCATGACTCACTGCTTTTTCTTTTTCAAGATTATAGTGTGGTCTGTGGTTGTTAATCGATGGTAAATGGATATGAGGATATGAAATACCATTATATCTCTGTGTTTTTAAAAAAGATAAGCAGGCTTTCATTGCCTCTCTACATTTAATTTTTAAAAGAGCCTGAATTGGACTCTGACTTACCTCTACCTTCCTTGGGCACCTTCTGGGGTTTGTCAAGTTTTGGGTTATCAATTTAATGATTGTGGAAGTTTAAATATAGGGGCTCCCTTGTTTCAAAACCCATCCTCTTGTTCAAATCTCTATGTGTTCTTCATATGATGAATTCATTTGAACATAGAAGAAAGAAAATATATGCTTCCTACCACCCGAGAGATTCCCTTCTATTCAATTATGGTCTCTTTTACTGTGTTTAATCCCAACATGACCGTGATTGCATTTAAAGACAAGAAGACACATGCGTGAATGATTGTTTCACCAAACTCAATCATGGTTCTGTCAAAGTTTAACAAAGATCCTTGTGTGTCATTTAGTTTTTCTCTCTTCATACGTCTTATGGGAATCATCGTGCAGACTATCATTTGTTTTAAAAATAAGTCTATACATATTAATTCACACAAAGATCAAGTTCAGGGTTATGTTTTGGGGTTGACTGTTGTTGTTGATTCAAGATTGTGTAAATTATATGATAGAGACCTATGTATATGATTGGTTCCTCGCGCATGCTCTTAAGTACGTCCATGATTTAAAAGGAACCTGTGGGTAAATAAATCGGGCCTCATTTTTGTTAAAGGACAATGACTATTGATTGTTATCATGGGTCTATTATTGATTACCAAGGATAAATGTTGGGCATAGATAACAAAGATTGTTGTGCATGTTTGGTTATTTTAAAAAGGAAAGATAACAGCATTAGAGCATGCAATACTGATTGAATTGGAAATGTTTGCATAAGTTATAATACACAGATTGTTATAAATTGAATATTTTGGGGAAATTAAATTGTTATCGAGACAACAAGCAGTTTGCATGCAATTGAGGAACAATTATGATAGTTGATTAATTTAATTTATTTTATGAACAATATCCATCTAACTCCCTCTCATTTTCTCACTTTTTTGCTCATTATAAATCCCCTCACAGTACCAAATTCATTTTGCACGCTCTGTTCACTAAAATTAAATTAAAACTCTGTATGACAATGATAAAAAAATAACACAGAGATAGATGGCAACTGATATGTTTTGGTATTGTTTCACGGTCAGTTGTTTAATGAATTGTCGAGCAATAATTTTGTTCTTACTCCCAATCATGATATCACTTTTGTGCTCAATACAATCCCCTCAGATATCCCTAAACCCTATTTCACCCCCTACTCATTTGGCAATTATTAAATAATTTTTATGGATTGGATTGCATGGGTCTGATGTGATTGTTGAGCGAAACTTTGTTTCATATTAAGAGAATGTCATGTATGGTATGTTTAAGATCTAGTTGTAAATAATCATTGCATACATGATGAGATTTTTCAGCAGATGAAGTCATGGCCGAAATAATAGGGGCAAAGGAAACTGGAACAAAGGGCCTAGAAGGCCCATATTCTCAATACCTTTCGATGTCAATCCTAAAGAGTTAAACCAACTCTTTCAAGATGGATTTTTCAATTGGATTGGATAAGGGATAGTCCAGTATAGGCCAGAGAGGCCCCCCTTCTATCCCCAACATGTTCCTAGTATCCCTGTGCTCCCTCATGTATCTTTGCAACCTGAAGTTCCGGAGAATGATGGATGGTAGGAGATTGTTCACCCAACAGTATCCCACCATCGTGGCCTGCCAAATTTTCCTTTACCTCCTCCGCCTCCACCTATTAACCCAAATGTTCATATTTCCCCTACACACTCACCTGTACAATCCTCCCACGCAAGAAAAATACTCAAAACCGAATCCCACCATATGCATGACAAAGGAAAATTTGTTGTTTCCCCCTCCTCTCCTTCAAGTGACTCGGCCAAGTCAGTATCATCCTGTATGCACTTGAGAGATCATTGTTCCCATGTCATCAGTGAGATCAAGCCTCAAGGTTCTACCCAACATATGGCTAATTCAAGGAAGTCAAAAGGGAATAGCAGCAACAAAGAAAAATTTTCCTCTCAAAGTGGAAAATGTGGTTTTTAATTATGTTTTATTATTGATTTATTGAGGACAGTGGACTGTTGAAAGTTTTGGACAACAAACTATTTTTGGATATTGTGGATATTTACATGTTTTGATATAATTTGAAATATCACTGATATTTAAATTTCAAATTATGAAAATGATTATGGGAGCCACAAGGAGGGATGTGTTTGATTGATTGTCTAATTATGTTTATTTTTGTTAAGAAATTAAAGCATGTCACGAGGGGTCCCACCTGCTAGTTATTATTTAATAAAATACCATTTTTTATTATTATTATTAATTCTTCCCCTTAACTAAAAGTTAGTTGAGTTTTAGTTAACTTAACTAAATGAGGTAGTTGTACTACTTCAAATAATTTGGAATGCATAAAATCCAAATGAGAAGGAAGAACACGGGGAGAATATAAGGAGAAATAATACTAAGGTTTTCTCTTGAGTTTTATTGAGATAGTTCAGTTTCCATTCATTCATCAATTCATTAAAAGCCTAATTATATTTTATGATAGTAGGGTCCTATTGTAGACAACAAGGTTCAAAGTTGAACCATATCATTCATATGCTTGTTTCAGAGGTGTTGATCTATCTTTGATAGTCTGTGTAGACTTGTCTATTTATGAATTAAATTTCATGACTGATAAAGGATATTGTGCAGAGTCAAGTGGGAAGCAGTCTGTGGCAAGCTTATCCATATTTTAAATTTCAGTTTTTACTTCTTGTCAGAGTCCTTTTGTATGGTTTTCATCGGGGATATCTAAGTTTGACCTTGGTCCATGCCCCCACAGGGATTTTGTAAAGAGAACGATTCTTTTGATTTCTTGGAATGAAATAAAGCGATTGCTTTTCTGTCTCATCTGTGTTAATATGTAAGTTGGCATTTTTTCTTTTGATCTCCACAATTTCTTTTTGCAAACTGTTATATTCAGAAAATTATATAAAAATGTTATATTTTGCAACAATCTTTTACTTTAAAAAATCAGCCTAAGCCATCGTAATTAATACTTGTGGATTTGGAAACACTTTTTGAGGATATAAACATAGGGTAACATTCTCGACTATCTTTCCTTGGCCAAGAAAGATTCAAAAATGCTTGAGTAAGATAATTTCATATATTGTCCTCAACAAAAGGGATAGGGCCTCTTCACTTTAATGGAGTCACCAAATAAGCTTCCAAAGGTTTTTTTATTTTTCCAAATCTCATAAAATCCAAATCTCAGTAATTCTTAACTTGGGAAGTAGAAATTCTTCCCAGTAATGGAACCAAAATGTTGCCCCTCAAAATATCACTAAGTGAAATTCCTTCCCTACGCTAGAGAGCTTGGGGTAAACTACTAGGAAATCCACCCGCTATCACCTCAGTGGCCTAACTTTTTCACTGTAAGTATAGTGTTCCTAACCTACGAAGTGTATTCTTAGGGGTCAAAGTAAGTTTCATCATTGCGTTGAGAAAGGGAGCTTTGAGACTTAGTTTGACTGGGGGTTTGGTAAGGAAAATCTAGGTACAAGTGAAGAAAATGTCAAATTTTCAATTGTGAATGAGATTATGGAATATTTGACGTAGACAACAATTCTCATTCAGAGGTTCTTAGAAACATGAAGTGTTTGTATTGCTCAATTAGAATTTCAATAATGTCAAAGTTAACAATAGAAATATGTATCATCATTCACCATGTCATTCCTTATTTAAATCATTTACCATCATCCAAATATTATATTCCCAAGAGAAACCAATGTGATATGCACTACTATTATCAAAGTACTAAGACAACAAAATTGTATTGATCCAATGAGTTGTCTTAACCAATGAAAGAGAACAAATATGCACTTAGTATATTATATTTTCATGAAATAAAGTGATATAAAGTATAGCAAGGAAACCAACAATAGACAAGAACATTTATGAACATATGCCATAGATCATTATCATCAACATATATCAATATTCAAAGGAAAATCAATGAGTGAACACTGCAATTAATGTTCTCAAACTGTGTGACAAGGAAAAAAAGAATGGAACACACCAACAACAATGTTTAAATATCTTATTGCTACCAATTCAAGTCACATTTATGTTTTTTCAAGATATAAGGTTCCTTGTGAGTGTTAAGGAGTGAAGTTCACATGTAAACTACCATACTTAGTAGTCCATGTTTTTAATCATTATGATAGCATTGAATCTTATTCCACCAATCCACAGTGTTCTATGTTTATATCAGATTTCAATCATAAAACTAAACCCAAGAAAAACCCACAAGTGTTGGTCACAAAAAGAAGAATGGGACTATGTAAAGGGTGAAATCGTCCAACAATATTAGCTAGGTGTATTTCTCATATACCATGAACTAAATATGAACCTTAAACTCTGCAATTTAGACAATGAATAAACTCTCAAACAATGAAAAATTAAGAATGACATTTTGGCACTTTAGTGAGGTCGTTAAGCCTCCTTTTTCATCAATTTGATCTTAATTTTAGTTTAGAGAAACAAAATTTTAAAATGTTGCAAAGACTGTGATGCAACAAGCATGAACCTGCAATCTATGTCCAAACTGTAATATTATCAATTACATTTCATAGATACAACTTGCATACTAAGATGTGAAACCTCATGAAACAAAACATATTTTACCACCACACATTTAGATATGAAATAATGAGTTAGAACCTAGAAAATGAGGTGAGTTTTACAAGAGGAAAACTTTGTCATTAATTTCTTATTGATTTACCTAGTATGAATGCATACACTATAAATATGTGCTAACGTTGCATGAATTATTTGATGAGTTATTATATTAAGGGCCATACCACATGTTATTAAGGGCTATACCACATGTTCCAAGCATTTAATTAATGAATCCCACAATAATAACCAGAACCAAGCATTTCAACGAAACCTCAAATGTATTAGGTTTGTATCCAAAAGAAATGAACAATGAAACCAAATCAAAACCCTTGTATATGCTAATACCAAAAATGTTCCTTGAAGAGAAAATCGGCATGTGTGAGATCCATGTATTAGTAGATATGCCTCTAAAACGACACTTAGATCCAAGCAATCTATATTAAAGGATGGAGCAAGGTCAATCCCTATATTTCAAAGAAAACAAAAAATAAAGAAAACAAAAGGGGAAAATACAATTTTTTAGGGTTTTGTGGTTGAAGAGAAAGGTATATCAATGCCTAGGAAAGGTATATGGGGTCACTACACTAGTATAGGTGATGATTAGGGTTTAAATATGAGGTAATGTTGAGGGAACCTAATTGGATTTCATTTGATGCCTTACCTAGGGATAATAGGGTTCTTCGAATTTGGATGGGGGGATTGGTCCTCTAGGTATCCTCTCCAAGTGATACCAAGGTGATATCAAAGCATGGACATTACAATATGGAAGATCCCCTAGACATCCTACCACAATGCAAAGAAGCAAAAATTTAATGGAAAAATGGATTAAGGAAATAATTCTATACCTTATTTTCCCCTTCAAGTGGAGAAAGAATCACTTCTTTGGCCTTGTAGTAGCTTTGTCCAGAAACAAACCTTAAAATTTTTTCTATCAAAACACTTGAAAAAGATCCTAAAACATCACATAAAAGAGTATAGATACACAAGAACTTTTTAGGAAATTATTCTCATTCATATCCAACAATGAAAAGGAGAGAACCATCCTCCTTTAATAGCTAAGGAGCCTCCTCAATACAATGAGTAATACAATGTACTAGCTCAAAACATGAGAATAAACCATTGGCACAAGTCAAAAACATGGGGAAAATGCAACAAATAAGGACAAATAAACCTCAAAATCTTCCAATACATGAGATTTCCCCTCAAAATGGTAAAATGTAACAACAAAGGGACACACGTGTGGACAAAAAAGGCCTCGAATAAGTGTGCCCTCTCATAAAACGTGCCAATGTCCAAAAAATAGGTGAAGATAAAGTTAACAATAGTCAAAGGACTAAAGCAAACCTCCAACCAACTCCCAAGAGAAAGGAAGTGGACAAAGCATGAAATAACAACCTCCATGTGTGTGATGTCACCCCACATGTGTAGGACATCCAAGGTAGAATCCAATGTGTGATGGAATGTGTGGCCTTTTCAATAGGGGATATACTTAAGTAAAGAACTATGGTTAGTGCCACATCATCTTGTAGTCAACATAACAACTTGTAACCACAACAATGCCCTATAACCACCTCATAGGTGTCCTCCAATGCACCAATAAAATCCCATGTGTGGTCCAAGGAGGGAATAATAGTGTACTTATGTGAGTAGAGCATCCAACTAAGAAAGGATGCCAACGTTGAGTGGTCCATGTGGAAAGTGTGATGTTGTGGTATCCCTATCATGGCTCAATGCACCATCACAAATCCCAAAGTCGTGATACATATCCCAATGTAGTACATGGATCCTAATGTAGTACATGGATCCCAATATATGTAGATATGATAAAAAAAAATGAGTGCACAGATACCAAGGAAGCATAACAAATCGTAAGGGAGCATAAACAATCCCAATGTAGTGTCACATATCTTGAGGCATGGTATACATATCCAAATGCAAGGTACCCACTTGGAGTGATGGGCCTAGCTTATTGTAAATCCATTAGGTGATGCACACCTAGTGATTTCTCTTAGCACAAAATACAATAAGGGTTAGTTTTAATATTTTCTTAAGTTTTACTAAAGGGGAGCAAAATTAACCCTTATACATGTGACAAGTCAAAGGAAAATGAGTGTTTCCTAAGTACCTATGTGAAAGATGGGTAATGTGATGAATAATTATGGAAAGGGGAAGGGAAAAAATTTGTGTGATGACCCTCAAATTCATTTGATGATACATATATATTGTTATTTTAATCATATATCTTTCACGAGCTAACATTTTATATAAGATCCTTCAAGAGGGAGCTTTAGCATTGAGTTACGTATCCTTGACACAGTTTCTTACTACTTTACCTTTTTCTTTATGTGTTCATTTTATTGGACAAGTTATTTTCACACACGATAGGGACTAGGGGCATTGGCCTCATAGTGAGGTGGAATTTCTCAATACTTATATTTTTATCTCTTGGTTTTATTGCTCATCACCTCTAGCCATTTTGGCTTTATTAACCTAGTATTTCTTTATTATACATTTTTTGGTGACATTTGATAAGTCATACATGATCATTATAGAATTTTATGGATGGAATGGATTGAAATAGGGAAAGTGGAAAGTGTCTATGGTTACAATGTGGACATAACTACCTTGGATAGATACCCAATAGTAAAAATTGACCCAAGAAACAACAACACTTCTAAAGGAAAACTATGGTCCCGCAAGGTATAACAAAGAAAATATTAAAAATATGCATGTTATGAAGTTCTATCAGATTTTATTTCATTTTTTACCACTTTCATGACTAACCAAGGAGTTATAGCGTCACATACAAATAAGCTGAAAATGCATGGAATGTCAAAATAGATCATAGTGAAACCATAATGTACCATCCATAGTGCAACTGTCATCCAAGGAGTGAGGGAGGGAGGAAAATATATACCAAAATTGAGCTAACATGATCATACATCTGATGGAGATAATGAGAAGAGTTGTTTGATTTTAGAGAATATGAGAAATATATTTCATGTAAAGAGAAACATGACACCCTTGTGAGGGTACCTCTGAAGTTGTCACCGCTTGTGGGGTAAAATATGGCTCCTACTCGGGGACATGCACTCTAATGCTGGAGAGTATGAGAATTATAAAATATCTCATGGACCTTTGATGTACACATCATCTAACTCGACAAAGGCATCAATAGGGTGAATCTACCACCCCGGTGAGAAAAATACAACTTTGCATAAATTACATTTTTTCACTAAGTCTAAGCATGGAAATAAAACATGAGAAAATATGAAATAAATTATTCTAAGGAAAATCAAATGAATCAAACAATCAATTAGATAATGCATGAAATGAAATGCATAAATGAGGGAAATTAAATACAAAGAAAGTAATCAAGCACACACCCTAAACTACTTCCCATAAGGAGCTTATTCTTTCCTACCCTACTAGTTAAATAAGAGATGTGGTTTCTAGGTGAAATCCAATATCCAGTGCAACTACTTTAAGAGATCATCAACAGGTTGAATCTTTCCTTTGTTTTTTCTTATTATCCAGAATAGGTATATGTTAAACATGAGGTGGGTATTAGGAAAAATTTTGGTCACTCCTAAGATTGGAACTAAAGTAAGGTCATACCTATAAAGTAGAAGGCCCAAACTATACCAAGTTTGGTTCATATCTCCTGAAAATTCCTTCAACCAAAGACAAATAGTGTTGATTTCACCATTTATTTCATCATAAGAGTGGATTAACTCATTGAATTCACTAGTAAACTCATTGAGGGAAAAGTGTTGTGAAGGAGGCTCCATCTAGGATCTAGAAGGAAATGGTTTACTTTCCATGTCTCTCTTGGTCAAAGGTAAGGAAAGAGAATACGCATGAGTCAAAGGAAGTTAAGGAGGATGAGAGTAATCATAGGTCAAGGGTATAAATCCAATGACATAATGCAAGTGACTCTCAACATCTATAACAACCCTTTCGAACTTAACCCTTTCATGAAGAGGGGAGAAATTATTAAGAAATATCTTGAAGAAACCTCAAAGTGATAATATCTTTCCTTCATTAAGTTTTCCATACCAATCCATGATCTCATCTTCAAGAAAATCCAAGGAAAATAAAAACATATTCATCTTAACATCTTCATGATTGATGTTGAGTTTCCAAATAATATCAATGAAAGATGAAATGTGTAAAGTAATTTAATATTTATGTCCATGGAATCTTGGTAATTCATCTCTCAAATTTTCATAGCCATTTGGATACCCATGGATTTCTGAGAAATATTGAGGAAATTTTAGCGACCACTCTACTTCATCTTCTTCGTTATTTATACCATCAACTACTTCAACACAATATTCCAGGTTCAATCTAAGATGAATGATCTTAACTTTAATATCACAGTAAGTATAATAAATGACATCGCCTTCAAAGTAAAATCTACTTATATCCGACTTATATATTTCAATGTATAAAAGGTCATCAAAGCTTATAACACCAAGGTCACAATATTCTTCGTAGAATGAGGGAGAGCACACTAATCCTTCTTCAAAATTTACCCCTTCAACATCATCAAAAGATGGATCAAATAGATCAATATTTTGACAAGGGGTATCATTCATCAAGTCCTCAAATTCACGTGGATAAGAATTTTTTTTGTTTTTGTTTTCACCCTCTAATTTCTTATCCAAATTAATAGATACACATGTTTTCTCTTGATCTAATCATTCTTGTACAAACTTCTCCTTTTCCAACTTGTCAAAGGATGCATCAAGAGGTCTAAAAGTTTGCAAAGTGGTGCAAGTTATTGGATCACAATCTTCATGAAGTGACTCGTCCTCAACATGTTCATCAAATTATTTCTCTTCTATGGGAGATGCAATGGGTACCTCTTCTTCCTTTGGGAGGGCTTCTATGGTACATCTAACAAACATATCAATCTCTTCATTTTCAAGACTAGGATCCCAATATTTGAAGAACAACCTCAAAAAATCAGAAAATGAATTGATTTTTCCTACAAGATCATCATAAAAGCAATTGTTTGCCTTGCCTTCCAAAGTACATATAGAATTATACATCCAAACATCCTCATAGATAATGTGATATTAATTCATGAATTTAATGAAATACATAACATGTGACAAGGATGAATTGTGATTTCCATGAAATAAATTGATAAGATCAAGCAAATATTCATGGTAGCCTTTATGTGGAGCTCTCTAATATTTGAACAATTAAGTGGAGCACACATCCAATCCCATGATTATACCGATTTTGTTAGCACTGAAAATCACACTTTGACTACTAAAGTGTAATATCAACACCCATCAATAGGTTTAAAGATAAGTTTTTATGATGATGTCAAATGGATCAAAACACAAACAGAACAGTGAAAATCACAGAAGGTTCCAAAAAATATGTATAAGAAAATGAGGTCTTGGCTAACTTAGATCTGGGTTTTATAGAGTAAAATGGATAGATGGAATACTTTAGTGATAAAATGAAAATGTCTACGACTCACATCAGGCAATACTAGCAAACATATGAGGAAACCCTTTTGACGTAAGAACTTCTTTAATCAAAATATAAACTCTGATAAAATAATAGCAGCATCACAACAAAACCTCCATTGCAATACAGATACAATAAATCAAATGAATCATTCAAATGACAATAGAATCATAGTAAGATAGAGATAATATAATGGGGAAGGAATTGATTTTTATTAATAAAAAATTCTCAGGTCTGATACACAAAATCTAGAGATGGATCTGTAACTTCACAATTTCAAAAGTATGAGTCTCATTACAATCCTTCGAACCCTTCAATGATTTTAAATGTCTATATTATAGCCTAGGCTATCAATGACAACTTTACAATTTGAATTCCTCTTCTTGCATAGGATTCCCACACCTAAAGGTGGAGTAACTACAATTTTTCAACAAAAAAGTAACAAACTACTAAAAACTAGGCTAATGTTGGTAACCTCCTTAATCATATTAATTGTTCTTGATGATGTGAAATTTGAGTGCATCTCCCTTTGTCAGGTGTCCCTCCATCCTTCAAATGACCTTCTAGAAAACTTCATATACTCATCTACCCATATGGAAACCGATTATTCCTCTAAAACCTCTAGATCAATAGTTCGCAGCGCCAACCTGTATCAGCTAGTTCGCAGTTCCAGGCACTACGAAGTCTCCTGTCGCTGCTCTTTTTGTTTGAAAATGAATCAAAACACTCCGAAACTATCCCAAGTGTCACAAACTTCTATAATAACATATGATAGTGATATAAGACATAGGAAAGCTAACACATCCTCAATTGAATCCTGACTTATCAAACATGATTGTCTTCAAATTTTCAAAATACCAAAACAAGGAACTATCAAAAATTGGTATGAGTCAAGGTGTTCATCATCTTCACTTTCTGACTCTGGAGTTCCTCCTAGTGGCAGATTTATCTTATATATCCAAATTCTTCTTGGCTAGCTCCTCTCTGAAAGGTTGAAGCTCCATATTTAGTCCTTTGATCTGACTTTGGTAGGCTATGTTCTATCTATACAAGTTTTTAAGCTTCTTGTGGAGAGGTCGAAACCTTTTATCTATAAACTTATCCTTTTCAAGAGTTCCACAATACATTTCCATAAGTTCATTTAACTTCTTATTTTCAACCAAATCCTCCCTTTTTAGTTTATCAATTTCATTCCTTGCCTCTTTAATATGTCTATTTAGGCACTTAAAGGTAGGATTTTCTGGAGGAGTAGTTATGTATACAATTTCAATGGGCTCATTGATAGGTAAACTTTTGCCCTTTCTCTGGATGGGGGCTCCCACTATAAATTTATTAACAATAATTTCCTATTTTTTTCATTCTCTAGTAACAGGTCTCCTAGTTTTGACCTTGTCTGCAACAGGTGGTGAAGAGAAAAACAACTTTCTTCCTCTCAAACCTGTGGTTCTAGTTGAAGGAGTCTCTACTTGACTGGGAGTTGAGAAAGGTGAAACCTCTCTTTGTGGAGACTGAGAAGGTCCTCCTTACTCTTCGTGTTTCTTTGTTTCTTTATCATTTTTAACAGACTTGATGTTCTTCCTTTTCTTTCTCATCCCCAACTGTACAGTCTTGTCAACATGACGAGGGATTCGTACCTTAGACTGTGGGGTGGGAGGAATGTTAAGTAGAAAGTTTGAAGAAAAAATGAATTCTTCCAATTCTATGTTTCTCTTTCTTAATTCATCCATCACCAACATTTTTATCAGTCCCTATTCTTGTTGGTGTAAATTTATATGCGGATTAGTGTCCCGAGACACAAGAATAGGAGGAGGAGGACATGTATCGTGTTCCATATGTGAGTGCAGTTGGAAGTTTGATGTATGCAATGGTCTATACTAGATCGGACATTGCACATGTAGTGGGAGTTTTGATCAGGTATATGTAAAAACCAAGGAAGGATCATTGGACATCAATAAAAAGGGTCTTCAGGTATTTGTGTGGCACTACTAGATATGGATTGTGCTACTAAGGAAGACTGTGATTGGACAAAGTGTTGGACATACATGGAATTTTGGATTCATACTAGGATGGAGATTTGGATCGTAGGATATCTACAAGCGGGTATGTGTTTAACCTGTTTGGATGACCAATCGGTTGGATGAGCAAAAGACAATTTGTAGTGGCACTTTCAACCAGAGAAGTTGAATACATGGCAACCACTCATGCAAGCAAGGAAAAAATATGGTTACAAAGATTGTGTTTAGGTATTGGGTTGGTACATCAAGTTGTAAGGATATATTGTGACAGTCAAAGTGCAATTTTTTTGGCAAAGAACCTAACTTATAATTCAAAGACAAAGCATATTGATGTTCAATATCACTTTGTGAGAGACATGGTTGAAGAAAAGAAAGTGTTTTTGATGAAGGTGGACACTTTGAAGAATGTTGCAGATTCATTAAAAACAATTGTGAGCACTGAGAAGTTCTCTTGGTGTAAAGGATCTATAGGCATTGTTGCCCTGGATTGTTGACTATGTAACCATGTAACCCCTTGTATGCAAAGAAAACAACAAGTGGGAGAATGTTGGGTATGTGTTATTTTCTGTGCATGACTAACCTAAGTGTCTGCTATGTTGCATCGGGCACACATGGGGGTTTGAGGGGGGGTGTGCTAGGCCCCCCTTCCATGGGTTGTGGGGTTCAGGGGCAGTGCCCTCGAGAAAAAAAAAATCCCTCAGGAAACATGTCTCTTTTTTTCCTTGTTTTTTGTGTCACCTCGATTTTCATGTCCATTGTTGGGAGGTTTTTCGACACATGATTTTTTACTGATGGTTTTATTTTTCCAGTTAAGGAATTAGGGTTTTTGACTAATCTAGGTCATTGGGTTAGGGTTTTGGATGTCGTTGGCTCCTATTTGTATATTGTATTGTAAACAATGTATGATGTGAATGAATATAGAATATGATGGTTTTCCCAGTTTGGGTTTCCAAGGGAAAAATATATGTGTAATATGTGTATTTTTCATTGTATCTTTTATGTTCTTTTACTGAAAATATGTTTGCAGTAAATAATTGTACAAGGTTAAAATCTACAAGTTCTATCAATTGAATTTTTAAGGAAGCTAATTATGTCTCTACTTGCACCATCCCTCCACTTTCTCCTATAGGATATTTTTCCAATTTCATTGTGATATCCAATGCTTCAGACTTGGATGCAACCTTATGTTGTATCAATGGGTTGCAGATGTGTGGTAAGAGTCCCGTAATAAACCATTCCCTATGTTGATGATCAGGGATTTGAAATGTTAACCTTCCCATCACATCCTTGAATCTTTAATCAAAGTCCCATACTGACTCAATCTGTACCTGTTTGATTTCCTTCAACTCGGTAATGTACTGTGACTAAAATTTTGGTTTCTTGAACTCTTTCAACAATGCCTATCTAATTTCCGCTAGAGTCCTCACTTGTCCTATAGGTGTGGTACTCTACATTTTCATATACCAAACTAGTGTGCGACCTCTAAATGTTGTTTCCAACTGTGCAATTTTTATGGCCTCATCCTAGACATTCTTTGCAGCACAAATTGTCTCACAGACAAATAAATGTTGTCCAGGGTCCTTCGAACCAACTCCTTGGAAATCAGGCAGTCTCGATGTGTTGTCTAACCCTATTGTATTATTTTTTTTAGTACCTCCCCTTGGTGATGTTGGCTGACTTTGACTCATCCACTGCTCTGACTACTACTATTATAACTTAGTTTTCTAACTACAAGTGCTTTTGAAAAATCCTCGGATGTTATTCCTAATCTAGGTGATGCACATGGGGTTGTGGAATCGATGCAGGATCCATTCTAAGTAGGACTTACTAGATATTCTATTATAGGACTGAACTAATAATTCTCTTCCTCTCCTTCTACGTATGGTATGTCTACTATTTGGATAATTTTGTAGGGTCCTCTTCCCTCAGGATCAATGAACAACTCTTCTTTATCATCCCTATTCTTTCGCCTCCTGTACCTTATTCTACTGCACAGTAATCTAAACTCGTCTTCTTCTTTTGATACAACCTCTTTGGTTATCTACCTCCTCAGCCCCTCCCGTCCTTATTCATTTCTTCCTTCATTCTTCCCTACCTTCAGACTATCCTCTTTTCATCCCCCGGTTCCCCTATGTGTGTAAATCCCTTTAGCAATCAGAATCCATTGTGATCACACACTTGTTTCATAGCAACAACTTTATCCACGTACCCAACAATTTCATGAACCTTCCACATGGACCTTTGAAGAAATCCCTCTTTGCAATACTATATGATTGGGTACAATCCACTGCAAATTGTGTAATATAACCCCCCAATATATTGTCCAACCAAAAAAAAATTGCACAATAATTCTTATTAATTACAGAATTCAACCACCTTACCAACTCTGGGGTCCAGTTCCTCGGCACCGCAGTTCGATACCTTCTAGTATTCTCCACTAATATTTCTAACCACTCAGTCAAAATAATTGGAAATTCGCCAAAGAAAATATCATGCAACTCCGCGTACACATACCTTTGCAACCATTTATCATCTCTCATCTGAGGGTTTATATTCTCTTTTTGAGAAAATTATCGTTCCTTCCCTTATATTCATTTTTAGATCTCTTTCTTAGTCGACCTCCGAAACATCCCCTCAATCACAAATTTCGGGTCCTAAAAATGGAACCATTTGTTGACGCACAATTGTAAGACCCTAGGTTCGAGTTATCTAACCAAAAAAATCCTTCAGACACTGAAACTTTCAGCATCACTTGCATGCAAGTGAAGTCTCACATGAGGCATCTATTAGGGTTGCAGTAACCAAGTTTCTGCAGTAGTGAGGCAATGGGAGGCGACCAAATTATTCATTCTTACTCTACTCTATGCGCATTATCCTCTTTGTTATTCCTTGATTAATTGGTGAATTTAGTTATAGAGCACCATTATATTGTAGATTGCAACATAAAAAATTCAGTGTAACATTCATAACTATTTCTCATTGATCATATAATAAACCAATCTAGTCTAACATTCACCCAACTTTGGGCTATGTCCACAATGGTTGGCTTATTTATTATTATTTTTGTAATCATCTCAGGATTGCGTATTATTATTACAATGGATATATCATGCTATCTTTCTTTCCATATTACCTAGCCACTCTATAATGAAAACCTCTATATCCAACTCTCCCTAGCAATCATACATAGACTCCTTCATTCTCAATCTACTCTATCACTCTCTTCACTTGGTGTCAACGACCAACAACAACCACCTATTCTATTTGACCCATTACATATTTATGCATGGATTATAGGGATCAAAACCCTACTTGATTAACCTCAAAACCCAATTACAACTCATTCTGACTCATTACAACTCGGATTGACTCGTTGTCCTACCGTGATTTTTCATGCTTTTGCGCTTGCATGTTTCTTTTTCCTTCTCGACTGATGGACTTCCTGCTTTTTCCCATCTCTCTGCTTTTGCGTGTTGAACTAATGTCCTTCCTTTTCATCCACTTTCTTCTCTTTCTTTATTCTATTGTTTTATTCTCCTACTTTATTCTCCTTCTTTATTCTCCATTAAGTATGTTTTTACTGCGCACTTCAATCCTGGATGTTCCCTTACTACACACTTCACTCCTACCTTTCCTTCTCTCTTCTGTTGTTGCGCACCTACTCCATACTTGGGACTTTCCTCAAAAGTTTATCCAAAATGCATGTCCAACAATCAACAATCTCCACATGGATCCCTAAGTCCTTGTCCGTCAAACTATTGAATAACTCCCATACTCCTATCATATTTTATGCCCACTAGGAAAATAAAATGAAATATACTACAAGCTATTGTAACCCAACAACTCTATCGATGTTGTAAGGTCCTATATGAGCATCCTATACAAATTGTACACACCCTATATGACCTACACAATGTGTATGTATATTCTTGTGTCCATTTCATTGTGAATATTTATGTGCCTTCGACTACTATTCTGGTGTGTATGTATGTACTCTACTGCACCTGTGGGACATGTATGTATGCTCTCTTTTGCACCTGTGAGGAACACATGTACACTCCTTGGACTCTTTTTTGTTGCATATGACGTTGCTTCGGCTCTGTATGACATGATTTCATGTTGTGCTTGTTGTTTCTCTTCTACCCAGATATTTCCTTGCTACTAGATCTGTTTTTTGTTGCATGTTTCTTCTTTGGACCGATCAAATATCTAGGTGAAAGTCCTTCACCCTTGCTAATATCTCCTTGATAAAAATTATGTCTTTTCTCTCTCTATGAGTCATTGACTCTAATAGATGTATTTTTGTTGTATGTATCTGAAATTTGTCTCCCTCTTAGAGTGTAAGCTTTGATACCATGTTGGAATTTTTCAACACACTCTCGATACCATGTTGAAGTATCAATTCCTATAACCTAGATACTTTATTACCTTATGTGTTTCATTTTTGAAAAATAAATTAACAACACACAAAATAAAATATATTGGTTGGAAATAAAACAACAAAATCAAAAATAGGAAACCAAACTTCACACATTCACACACAAATTTTTCCCTTCAAAACAACTTTTCATTAATAATGAATCCAAGCTTACAAGGGCTCCTTTACTAGGATAATGGCCCACTATGGTAAAAATACAAGTTACAACAAACCTGACAATGTAGGCCCTAAGGAAACCCTATGTTGATTTGTCCCTAGACATCCCTATACAAACTATACACACCTTCTCCCACATGTGGAATGTGTACATATGTGTCCCATACGACTTGTACGAAACATATGTATGTTCCATGTATGACATGCATGTACACACCCAATACTACCTATATGGTGTTTCTCTGCAAATATGTACATCTTGTACATGTGGTTGTACCTATTGTTGTTGTTGGATTACCTAGAAATATATCCTTCAATTTTTTGTTGTTGTGTTTTCTCCTCTTTGTACACTACTTACACTTTCCTCCTTTGGACTTGATCTCTAGATAAAATTCCTTCTTCACATGTTGAGATCATCTTGAGTCACATTAGTTCGTGACTCAAGAACTTGAGAAAAATTCGTTCTTTTCTCCTCGGTGGATGACTCAAGCACATGAGAAAAAGTCCTTTTCTCCTATGTACCCTTGTTATGCATTTCTCTTTCACCTAGCCTTGCTTTTATAATAGTTATGTATGAAAAAATCAAACATAACCATGATCTCCAAAGTGATTAATGGTTGATATTATACCTCACCTCACTTGAAAAGAATGACTAAGATTCATTTAATTCACTAATGCTAATAACTTTATCATTTCATTAACTTAAACTCAATTAATTAATAAATCACTTTACTTTAATAATTCCTTTAATTAAAGTAAATTACTAAAGTTGAAGGATTTGGACGACTTCCACACATCTAGACACTTAGACTTGTGCGAAGGTACCTCTCTGATGCTACAAACATCAACACAAACTAGAATGTTCTACGTGGAGAATCCAAATGAGATTATGAATGAATTCATTTGTACAGTGGGTGATGATACAGTAAACTACACAATCCTCTCACACTTGTTGGCCCAAAAAATTGAGGAGGAAGTAAGGGAGACAAGTACTAAAAGTTGGAAGATTCACTTTGATGGGGCATAGTCCTAAACAAGTTCAGGTGGAAGTGTCGCCTTTACTTCTCCACAAGGAAACACAATTAATTTTTTCTTATACATTGGAGTTTGAGACCACAAACAATGTTGCAACATATGAGGATTTACTTCTTGGACTTGATTTAGCCACAACTATGGGTATAAAGGTATTGTGGGTAATCAGACACTCTAACCTTGTAGTGTTGCAGGTGAAGGATCGATATGTTGTGAAGAATGACTAACTAGAGAGATATAAACATGCAATGTGGGATATCATGGAAGTTTTTGATGTATTTTCAATCAAAGGCATTCTAATGGATTAGAATACCCAAGAAGATGCCTTGGAAGTGGCATCAAACATCCTATAGCCATGTTAGAGCCTCACTTTAGCGGAAGCTAAGATGGAGATCATATTTTGACATTCAATCTGAGATAACTTTGAGCACTAGAAAATGTTTCGGGACTCTCAGGTAACAAGATTCATAAACAACTTGCAAGAGTTTGTTGATTGTAAAGTGGATTTGTGAAGTCAAGATGATGATGATGATGAATTCAAGGAATATAAATTTCTTAACGACAACATGGTTCTAAATGGTTTAGTTCCATTGGAAAGGATATTCGATCAACATGATAGATACAAACAAAATAAAGAAACCAATGAGCCTAAGGAATATATACAACTCAATATTGGATGAAAATCTAGCCCTAAAATGATCAAAATTAGGAAGAATACATAAATAGAGGAAAGAGAACAGATGAAAAAATGGTTTGGGAGTATCGTGATGTGTTCACATGGTCTTATTGTAGAATTGTGGTGAAACCTACACAAATAATATACCTTACAACAATTCGTACAAATCTTGCAAATTGAGAGGAGAGAAGAGATGAGAAAAAATAATCAATAGAAGTGTATTCATTGTATGAGTAAAATGGTAAAATACACATGATATACTCTACATGGCTATGTGAAGTCAGCATAGTAATGATATAGAGAGATCTAGACACTCACTGACAAAAACTGAAGTAATCTGCCACCTAGTCCTAGTTAACCAATCCATGCAATCATTAGTTAACTGAGTCACATGTGTGGAAGTGAGAGAAACACATGCAACTACTGGTGATAAAACTAAGGTTTCCATGCATGAGTGACTTCCATTAGTCTAACTGAGTGTAACTAAGTGTAACTGACTATGAATGGAAGAGGAGTTCCCTGGTTTGTAGGGTAATATTCTCTAGAGATAATATTCTCATCTAATAAAACATTCTCAACATTGGACTATCAACCTTAGGAAAAGAATTACCTAGGCAAGTGTGTAATATATCCAACACTTATGATGATCTGATGGCATATCAAGTGGATATCATTCAACATATTATCTCTTTGAAGGATGATGTGAAACCATTCATGCAGAAGTTAAGAAGCATCAATCCAAAACTCCTTCCACTTATTAAAAAGGAGCTAGAGAATATGTTGGCCACAAATATAATTGCTCCTACCTTCATCCTGGGTTGCTAACCTGGTAGTGATAAGGAAGAAGATTGTTGAGATCAAATTGTTTGTTGAATTTCAAAATCCTAACTAGCTATCCCTTAAATACAATTATCCTTTACCAAACATGGAGAATTTTCTACAAAGGGTTACAAGATCAAGCATGTTGTCAATGCTTGATGTATTTTTATGGTAGAATGTGTTGATGTTTCAGCATTAGGAAGACATTCTCCCATATTGGTCATGTTGATTTGACCAAGGGAGGATGATACATTCACTCATGGGGCCATGCTGATTTGGCTAGTGGTGAATCGCTTAGGATGTTGATGTTTCTCCAGTTAGCATCATCGAGTAGACATTCTCCCAAATTAGTCATGTTGATTTGACCAAGGGATACTGATACATTCACTCAAGAGGCCATGATGATTTGGCTAGTGGTGAATGACCTAGATGTAGTATTTCTCCTAGTAGTCATGTTTATTTGACAAGGAGTGATAAATAATTGAGATGCTCTCACATTTCTTGCTTCATGGTGAAGTGATTTTTTTTATAGGGCATGTTTGACATGTTTACAAGTCTAGTATAATGTTGAAGATGTAGGCTCAAGATAACTCTCGTGATGAGGGGCTTCTCGGTGAGTATACTCAACATTATATCCCTATATTAATTATGTGTTCATGTGAGGAGATGCCACATCAACAAGGATCATAAAAAATGTTTCTAGTAAAGAAGAAATTCCAAGAAGACAAGTCAAAGCCCATTAAACTATTAAAGAAACCCCAGAAAGTAATTAAAGAAGATATTGAAGACACAAGAAGAAGTCAGACCCACAAGGAAATTAAAGGTGACTTGACTACTATAAATAAGAGACTTGATAATTTTCCTTACCATCATCACACGACTCTTCTCATCAAGTGTGCATTAGCCAGTTGTCAGTTGTTTGTGGTTCACTATTTTTGGAGGGTTCACTACCTTTTGGTGGTTCACTATTTCTTGAGCGTTCTTCCTCATGCTAGGGAGAACTTGTGCTAGGGTTTCTTCATTGATTGGTGATTTACTTATTTACTTGAATTCTTCATAAGTAAATTTTCTAGGTTTTCTCCCAAGGTTGGGTTTCCTAGGATAAAATCTTTTGTCTACTATGCATGGATATATTTCTATAATTCTATTGTTTTCGTTGCATTTTATTTTAGTTGATATTTTTAGTTTGTAATTATTCCATGATAATAGTGTGTTGATGAGCCTAAATTCATTCGAAAATAGCAAGGGGTACTCCCCGGTACATGGTCCTAACTAGACTATGCACCATTTGGATTAGGAGTCCCATCTAGAATTTGGCACAACTGCCATCGTTACAGTTTTTGGATATTTTTTCCAATTACAGTCTAGTTTACTGATGAGGATGGATGATGAGTGAATGTGCAATGAAAATATGTATATGAATACTATGTATTGAAAACAAAATAATCTATCTCTAATCTACTGTAATATATCCTAGCTAGGAGAAGGCTAAAGTAATCGACGAGTTGTAAATGAAACTAAATTTTGCATAAACTTCCACACAAATAGCTGAAATAGAAGAGCGGAACTAGAAACAAGTGAGTGAAAATATATATAACCAGAATATTCTAAGTTATATCAATGCATGTGTTAACAACTCAACAATATCAAGACAAAAAGATATTCAAACAAACACTTAAAACCGCATAATAATATAGAGTGCATAAGAGTTAATCTATAATCAAACACGCATTCTTACAGTCCATGTGAACATCATTCATCTTCACTCAAAATAATTCACAACATATAAGTATCCACACACAAGTATTCCTTCTTCAAAACTCTGCCCCTGAGGACTTCTCAATATTAATAGTTTCAACAATAGTGCATCGAAACTCTAAGGAAAACTCTCCAATTTTAGTTGACATTGTGTACCCAAAAAAGTTTAGAAGTGGACAATGTTTGAAGAGCCAAAAATCCCTTTACACATTAGACTATACTCTTACTTATACAGTTCTCAATAACTTCTAAGTGTCTCTTTTCCTTCTTCTTGAAGAGGAGGTTACAAAAAAATGGTTAAGTTTCCTACTTCCTAGTGACAAGTGTACAATAAGGACAAGATTGAAATTGGTTGGGAAAGAGACAAAATAAGAAATATGTGTTGGCATATTCTGGCCACTATTTTTTCTTCATTCAAATATTTTTATCCCTTATGTATGCTTTCCATATTTCTATTTGATCATACAGGGATCTGATCCTTTTGTAAGTTAGTTGTTTCAGGGATGCATTGTTCATGGCCATGTTGTCTTCGAGGGTGCTCATTTTTTTTACTAGTGTCTCCATGAACGCTTGTATCATGGTATGAAACTTTATTGGTTGCATTAAGTGTTTCTCTATGAGGTCTGTGGATATTGTAGTGGCTGCTTCAACTACTTCTCGTCTTTGATTCGTGCTATTATGCACCTTTTCTATCATCTCTTTTGTTACTAGATTTTTCCCGAGCTCGTCTAGCACAGGTAGTCGATTTCCTTTTCCACTTTTTATGTTGCTTCCTCTCTTGTTACTTATTATTTTCATTTGATCTCTCATTCTGTTGCAACTTTTACTTCTTCCTCATATTTCTCTTTGGCATTATCTTCCTCAATATTTTGTTTCTTCTTTGTTGTGTCATTCTTCTTTTTGTGGACCTTTACTTTATCCCTTCTATTCTTGTCAAATGGTGCTTCTTCTATCTCTTCTACTAACCCTGAGTGTATTGAGGTGGAACCATGGGGAGACTGCTCAACTTCCTCTTCCTCTTCTTTCTTTTTGGCTTCTTCTCTATCCCTTTCTTCATCCACAATTCTCACCTTTGGCTAGCCATGTCTGTTGAAGATGACTTCATCATAGGTCTGGGTATTCTGATGCACTTCATCCTCTTCCCAGATGTTTTTTGTCTATTCCCAGGGTATACCAATTCTATTGAATTGGTCTCTCACAGTATTCTTAAGATCATGTCTTATGTATTATTCTTCTCTGAAGTGATAATAAAGCAGTGTTTTTACCTCTGCTTGGGATTGCTTGGTGTTTTTGAAGAAGTAATTCCCAACATATAGTGGCAGTGGTGGCTAGATTTCTTTTTAAGTCGATATAACATCCTTCCAACCCCGTGTATGATGGTCTAGTATGCAACCTCCTAGAGAAAAATATTTTCATGCACAAACATGTTGTGGGGTCCTAAATCCCTTTAACTCAACAGTAGGAACCAAACCCGCCACCAAGGCCCAATTAGACTCTGCAGCATTTAATGGTGGAATGGTTCTCCAGATATTGCAAACCAACCAATTTATCGATGGGCTTTACATTTTCTGGTGAAGGTTTCTCCTTCAATTTTGACACTCTCTTTTTTTTATTTTCTCTTATAGGTGGGACTGATACAAGATAAAATCCAATATAAACCAACTAGGTAACAAAGTGGGGAAATCTTAACTATTGGAGAAGGCTGAGCTAGGGATAACCCTTTCACTCTGGCATGCAAACAATAATTCTCTAGCACAAGCCTAGTAATAATACATTAACCTGTTGGTGTTCCAATTATTGACTGAGGTGTGATTATCAGAAGAAAAAACATATGCAATAAATGATAGCAAGAAAAATAATTCTCTTAACTCTAATCATCAATTACATAATAACACAACGATCTAATTTTCATCATAAAAGACAAGAACTGTAAAACATTGAATCAGATAATTTATCAATAGATTTAGAATCTCTTACTCGTTACAACATACATTCATGAGGTGAAATCAGAAATAATTCGTCTCCACATCCAATCATGCACACTTTTGATGAAAAGCACAAACTTGTCTTTGGTCCTAAACATGACTTCTCAATTAAGGTAGCTCCAAAATAGTTCTTTACAAAATCCAAAATGAGGGTCTTTGCAACAACTATCAACCCTCATAACAGGTCGATCCTCCTATTTATAACATATTGTTAACTAAAAATAACTATTGAAGTGTAGCTAAGTAAAAAAAAAATTGCCACATGGCGCTTTCTTCTATCAGTCTTAAAAAATTCATCAAATGATCTCACTTGAGTGGATGATTATTCTCGTACTCTGACCACTTGATGAAGATATCCTCCCATGTGTTAGCATATAGGAATATATGTTGTTCCATTGGGGCCAAAAGGATCTCTTGTATCTCTATTGTCTGTGCCCGATACTTGACTATTCTGGCACTTAATTGTTGCAATATGGCTCGAACTTTGATCGAGTTCTCCATGAAATATTGCACCTGCCCTGATGCCATGTTCCAATTCTTTCAGAGAAGCATCCAACTCCTCTTCATCCTTTTTTTCTCTGTCCAGGGTGGCATATGTGATTTTCATCCCTACATCAATAAGCTTGGATTTTTTGGCATGCTTTGTATTTATAAAATTTTCCTTCGTGGTGATGAGGATGGATAGATCTAGAGTGATACTTGTTAATGTTTAAGCCATTATTATAGTTCTTTGTATTTCAATAGATAACAACAACATAAGACAAGATCACTGAGAAATACACAATCACAAGAGACACAACATTTATCCTGGGAAACCCTCTAGGGGAAGAAAACCCAGCAAAACTTCCTTATTATAGATAACCAATACAATGCCAAGAGATAACTCAAGAAAATACAAAAATTCCTCTCCTAAAGATGCGTCTCTCTCTCTCTCTTCTCCAACTGCAGTTTCGAAACTTGTCTCTCAATGAGCAAGTGAAGTGTATCTAAGTGAAGCACTAGCCTCCTTATTTATACAATACTGGAACGTGTGGGAGTGTCCTTTCACTAGCAGGGCCGACTTCTTCTATTGGGTGGTTATAACCACCTTTATTATATTATGAGGCCTCTTTGATATATTCTGGGGCCGACTTCTCTTTCTGCCTATTATAATTATATTATGACCAATCCGCAAAAGGGGATTTGGTCCTTTTACAATATCCAACATGATCAATCCACAATGGGGATTGATCCAATGAATAATATATCAAATAAGAATAAGAATACACTTTGCAGTTACATTATTTCAACACTCCCCCTTAACAAGAAGGGTATTCTTCAACAGCATCAGACAAGAGAGAGGCATTTATCATCAATAGCATCATGAGGACATCATCATCAATATCATCTTAGAACACTGACTGGCGTATCTATAAATCATCGGAAGTTTTCTTCATCGGCAGCATCGTCATTCTCAAAGGAATGTAATCATCATCTGCATCAATATGTATTAGTATAAAAATAATACATCATCATCACAGCACGAGGCTGGCTCATCATCATAATACTAGACTGGATTTACATCATAGCTATCAAGTTGGAAGCACAGTTCTAGTCTCATCTCATAGTCTTGCTTTACGTCATCGCAATAAGGCTGGAAGCAAGATACTTGTCATGCTTTACGTCACAACAATCAAGCTGGAAGAAGGATACTAGACTGGCTTTACGTCACATCTATCTAGCCAGAAGCACAGTGCTAGTCTCATCTCATCGTCTTGCTTTACGTCACAGCTATCAAGCTAGAAGAAAGATGCTCGTCCTGCTTTACGTCATAGAAATCAAGCTGGAAGTGGGATACTAGACTAGCTTTACGTCATAGCTGTCAAGCCAGAAGCTCAGTACTAGTTACATCACATCTTCTTGCTTTACGTCACAACCATCCGGTTTGAAGCAAGATACTAGACTGACTTTACATCATAGCTGTCAAGCCAGAAGCTCAGTACTAGTCACATCACATCTTCTTTCTTTACCTCACAACCATCCGATTGGAATCAAGATACTAGACTGGCTTTTCATCACAGTTGTCAAGATGGAAGCTTAGTACTAGTCACATCACATCTTCTTGCTTTACATGACAACCATCCGGTTGGATGAAAGATACTAGACTAGCTTTGCGTCATAGTTGTCAAGTCAGAAGCTTAGTATTAGTCACATCACATCTTCTTGCTTTACATCACAGCAATGAAGCTGGAAGCAAGAGATGTCTCATCACAGAAACTACTCCCCCTTTCGAGGAAGGTCCTTTCGGACTATACCAAGATTATCTCGAAAGTGCTCAAACTTTACACTCGGGATGAAATAAATCATGGATGCCAATCAAATACACTGCAAATCCATGTCATATAACTATATAAAGTGTATCCACAAGAAATACACAGTGGATATACATCTCAAAATCAAAGATATACATGTATAGTATCCATATTCAATAAGCAAATGACGTCTGATGGTTGGAGATGAGGCCTTCATAGATCGAGCAACAACTTCAGGATCTTAAAAAATCGGGTAGGAGTGTAATGTGAGTGTACAAATTCACTACCCAGAGGTCTTCGATGGCTCGTCGGGAACAGACAAGAGGATCTCAGTGATTAGGCAGAGAACTTCATTGATTTCGAACAAGGACTTGATTGGAATTTCGGGATGGTCGGGCATGAGGTCAAGAGAAAAAATACACAAAGTTCGACTCAGGCTGGGTAAAAATTCCTTTGGAAAAGAGCATGACTAATGATTAGACTCAATCAGCATGACATTGACATAAGTTCACGATGCAGGAGGCAACACAAACTCTCCATGTGTTTGGAAGGATAACCAAACGGAGGAGGACACAACTCTATGTAGTGAGAACAGCTTCCTAAGGTCATATTAAATCCCAAATCTTGATGAACAAAAGGAAGAATGTGCTTTGTCCAAGGGAGACTCATTGTGCTACCAAAAAAGAAAATATATTTCCCATCCTCTTTTTGGGGTATTTTCGATTTTTTTTGTCTTTTTTAATATTTTTAAAGAGCTTGAAAAGGAATAAAAGAATGCTACATTATAAAGGAGGAACGAGTTTCGCAAGCATACTAGTTCCAAGTGCAAGGAACACACTAATTCTCATATCAAGGAGGCATGTGTGGGAAAAGGACACTCGGGGAAAATTCCTGCATGGTTCAAGATGTTAGGTCATAGAGGCAAAGTGCTACAAGGCTTGCGTATAAGTCATGCTTCAAAGGTTCAGTTGAGAGCAACATGGAGCCGACATTAGGCCAAAGATGCAGAGATGAAAATTTGATTAGCAGGACATGATGAAACCCCCTTCAATGTATTTTTCACAAGCCCAGAGAAGGTAAGCTCGGTGGTTTTTTCACGTTTAGAGAATCTGAAAAAAAAAAAAAAAAAAAAGACTCCACTGGGGTACCTTTTTCGAAAATAGTCTAGTCGGTTTGAAAAAGGGATAAACTAGCATCGAAAATACTTCTATTCAGAACCATTTTAACGAGTGCAACATAGACAATATCACTCGACAATCTTCTCAATTTTAAGGAGTCTGAAAAGATCTTAACTATGGACTCTGTATGGTGTGTTATTTTGGACCAATTTAACAACTGTGAAGGAACAAGGTCACTCGACGATCTTTTCAATTTTAAGGAGTCTGAAAAGAGCTTAAATATGGACTACGTATAATATGTTCTTCTGGACCAATTAACGAGTGTGAAGTAACAAGGTCACTCAGTGATCTTTTCAATTTTAGGGAGTCTGAAAAGATCTTAACTATGGATTCTATGGGAGTTTCTTTTTCGTAAATTTAGTCCCTTAGGCCCAAAAAAGGGTTAAACTTATACCTGAGAATACTCTTCTAGCGAACCGAAGTTCCTAGAGTATACATTTGTTTGTGCAATTGACCATCCAGACCGAAAAAGGGGTAAACTACCATCAGACAAATGCACCATCAAGTTTTAATTTGGAGAGCGTGAAGGGCAACAAGATCGCTCAGAAATCTTTTCATGTTTAGAGAGTTTGAAAAGGGCTTAAAGAAGACACTTTTTTAAGAGTCCCAAGGGTGAGGCCACGAGCGATGACACATCATATGTATGAGGCTCAATATCGTAATCATGATAGGACTAAAAGGACTCCTGAGCCTAAATTCATTGACAATGGCATGGACACCAAAATGCAACCAGGATCTACCTATGGCATCCATGTAGAGGTACGCTGTACCACCTCACCACGACACTTCTAAAACAAAAATGATGGTTCTTTACCGCATTTTGGTGGGATCGATCCTATGGAAAAGTGGAAAAGACAATGAGATGCAGAAAGTGGAGGTGGAATCCTAACTTAAATGCAAAAAGTTGGAAAAATGACTTTTACCAAAGGACCTTTAAAAATGACCCATCTCCCAATAAGTTTTCCAAAACAAAAGTGAAGTGTATTGTAACATCCAATGAGAAACTCAAGAACCAAATTAAACGATTTTCAAGCCAGAAAAAACGACAAAAGGGTTCAAAAAAGTGGCAAAAAGGGCCAAAAAAGTCTATAAATAGAAGCTCACAGCTCATTTTCACCATTTCAAATTGAGAATTAACCAAAAAGATAAAAATATCCCTTTGCTAAAAGAGTTGATTATGGGAGCTTCAGAAGATGAAATGAACTTCCGCTCGGACCAAGTAAGTACAAACCAACCCCTCTTGCATTTCCATACCTCTTTTATGCATTTCTTTTAGTTTTTTTTGGGGGCGCCCTCCTAAAAAAGGGTGGCCCTACATGTACGTGGGCTCTCTAAGGACAACCCACATATGCCCATGAGCAGAAAAACAATGTGCCCATGTGCATACGTGATTGTGTCCAAGACAGCCCGTGTACACCCTCAATAACATAGAAAAAATGAAAATACAAGAGCTAACTCCCTCCATGAACTTGTCATTTTATAGGATGTATGTCCACTAGAGAGAGAGGGAGCATGAGGACATTGATATCTTGTTCGAAGAGGACCCTATTGTTGTCTCCATGTTGAAACAATGCGGGTTATGGAAGTTCTTCTGGTGTCCACTCATGAGTGCACAATCCATGCTGCTAAATGCCTTGGTGGATTATTGGCACCCTGACGCAGAGGCATTTATGCTCGAGGGGTAGTCGTTGACTCCAACGACTGAGGACATATACTTTATGACTGGCCTCTCAAGGAGAGGGGAACCAGTCAACTTACGTTCATTTCTCCTTGGGCCCCACAACATCGTCGAGCTAATCGGACTGCATTGTGAGGCCGAAACTGAGAAGGTAGGTTCTCAGGTGCCAATCCACAAGATCACCAACCTATCACTGAAAGTGATAGTTTTACTCATTGGGAAGATCACTAGATCCACAACCTTACATCAGGCCTCTCGGGCGCACATGTATTGTGTGGTGCAGTGCTTAAATGCACGAGTGTTCGACTAGAGCATGACCATGCTTGACTGCATGAAGAGACAACTTACGGAGTGTCGTGTGTGAAGTAACAAAAAATTCAGGTTTGGTACCATTTTATGCTCATTCTTCTTCGAGAGTGTACCTAGCGTGAGTCCATGAGAGATAGTACGGGGGCATGTGGCCTCGTTCCCAAAAGTGTGTAGGTGGGCGACATTGCTTCCACGACAGGGGGAGGATGGACCATAGAGGCCTTCGACGATACATTTTTTGACTAGTGGGCACGACAGATTTCGACAATAGAGGACTACCCCTATGCTGGAATCAATGTTTCTAGGGATCTAGACATGCCCGTACCACCTGGAGAGGAGTGAGGAGAGATAGGTACGTTTGTTTTTAAAGTTATTCTATTTTTTATTTTTATTTTATATATATCATTTTTATGTGTACCAGAGTATCTAACAACTATGTATCTATTATGTAAATATGTGGGACAAGTGCATCCAACGGACTTCTCGAGGACCAGGTGATGTCCTCGACCAGAGGCAGTACTAGCAACATCCTTCAAACCAATAGCAAAAGTAGGGGGACCTCCAGCTGGAGAGGCTGAGAGAGTTTTGAGATGGGTGGATCGGAACCTCACCGTGCTCACTCATACAGTTCCCATGGCCGAGATTGAGGATCTCCCGCCATCGATGAAACCTCACGTAGTTGGGGTGCCACAGACCTTGGTCCAAATATTTCGACGTTTGGTGAACGTCGTAGTTCACTATGGCAGGGCCAACAGGCCCCATGCTTAGCTAGGATGGACTACTTACCTGTCGAGGGAACTCTTTTGTATATTGTTTTAGGGCATAAGCCCCACGATGTATACCGGATTTATATTTTTGACGCGTTCATGCCCAACGATGTACTCTGACACTTATGGATATATATATTTGTATTTACATATTTATGTCTTATAGATCACATTTTTTACAAATATATGTACATGTGTATGTGTGTGCTTCTTTTTATGTGTGTGAAATATGCCAATCTAATACTTGATTATCTAGAGTATCTGTCATTTGATTTAATCTCCTAGGAACATGAATGTACATAATTTAATCAAAGAAATGTTCTAAGAGACATACCCTAAGGAATCGTCGATGTAGAGTAGGATCATAAACGTGGTAAAACCCATTTAACTGGGACAAAAACAGCTTTGCATCTAAGTAAACCTAGAGGTGAGAGATACCATGTGACAGAGCGACACGAAGCAACTCTATCACTACGTTGTACTCTGAGACATTGTTTGTGGCTTCACCTAGAAAGATACCTCCAGAAGATAGAAATTGGCCTTGAGGCGTGAAAATTATTGAAATAATGTAACTGCAAAGAGTATTCTTATTATTATTCGATATATTATTCATTGGATCAATCCCCATTGTGGATTGATCATGTCGGCTATTGTAATAGGACCAAATCCCCTTTTGTGGATTGGTCAAATGCTAATTATAATAGGCAGAATAAGAAGTCAGCCCCAACAGATATTAAAGGGGCCCCAGAATATATTAAAGGTGCTTGTAACCACCCAGTTGGAGAAGTCAGCCCTGCCAGTGAAGAGACACTTCACACGTGCCAGTCCAATATAAATAAGGAGGCTAGCACCTCACTTAGGCATACACTCACTTGCTCATTTCGTGAGACAAGTTTTAGATATCCAGTTAGAGAAGAAGGAGAGAGAGTGGTGCATATATGGGAGAGGACTTTCTGTATTATTTTAAGAGATCTCTTGGCATTGTATTGGCTATCTATATTAAGGAAGTTTTGCTGGGTTTTTTTCCCCTAGAGGGTTTCCCAGGATAAATGTTGTGTCTATTGTGATTGTGTATTTTTCAGTGATCTTGTATTATGCTATTGTTATCTAATATGCAAAGAACTATAATAATGGCTTAAGCATTAACATGGTATCATAGCCAAGCTGAAGGAAGCATCTTTCACAAGAGAAAAGTGAAAAACGCCACTATTGTCATACATGAAAATTAGGGCTTTTGTTGGAAAGGTATTTCTGCCCCAAAACCATCTAGAGAAGTGTTCCCTCCCCTAAGGATCACTTTGGCACTCTCAGTGCACCTTTTCAGTGGCTAGATCTCTTGGAAAGTGAAACCCTAGTTTCACAAAGTACTAGAAAACCAGAAAACCAGAGTACCAGAAGTACTAGAAGTATCAGAGTACCAAAAGTACCAGAAAACCAGAAGCACTAGTCCAAAAATCCGCAGATCAAGTTTGAGGGGGTAAAAGTTGGATTTTCAAAATTCTGACTACACCATCATACTCGCCTCAGCTCAGCGCATTTATTCCCTAGATCAGAATTTCAAAATTTGAATTTTGAAAAATTAGGGTTTCCTCATAAAACCCTAAGTTACAGTTGTAGTTGTAGTTTCAGAACCAGTTGCAATTTCAGAACCAGTTGCAGTTACAGCATCAGTTGCAGTTGTAGCCGTAGAACCAGTTGCAATCACCCTTGAAGTTTTCTTAAGAGTTGGTAATGATTACCGCTACTACCAAATGGAGCCCCTACCTACAAATGCTATCAGAGGTATGTACTCACATATGTTTAAATGGTTAAACTTTAAAGAGTATTTGCAGGAGAAGGGATCTCTTGCCATAGATCCAGAAGGATCTCAAGATCCAACACATTCAGAGGAATGATGCAATCCAGGTGTGATTATTCTAATATGCATCTATTTTTCATGACATTATCTTGATTAGTGTTGAATGTTGAAGCTATGATCTAATTATTAGAAGGATTAAAAGTTGATCATAGAGCTTATCCTCTAACCTAACCTTCTGTCAAGATAGCGTATTGTCTCAGTACAGAAGACAGGTTGAAGAAATCACTCATCACTTAAGTGAAGGAGACCTGGAAGAAAATAAGGTGGCTTGCATAAGCTAAAGGGTCACTCAGAAGCTGCCATGACCCACGCCATTGAAGAATCCATGTGAACTTTGGCATAG
>JASDQU010105561.1:90822-109848 GCA_032191745.1 Picea mariana
GGGTCACTCAGAAGCTGCCATGACCCACGCCATTGAAGAATCCATGTGAACTTTGGCATAGAAGATTAGCTCACATCAACTACAAGGTGCTACCATACATATGCAAAGCGGTCACAGGTTTACCAGAACTCAAAGGTGACCATGAAGGCGTATGCAATGGATGTGCACAAGGGAATAACATCAAGAACTCGTTTCCAAAGAAAGAAAGCAAGGCCGAAGGAGTCCTAGAGCTCATTCATTCAGATGTGTGTGGCCCAATGCCATCGTCCTCCATTAGTAGGAATTCAAAGCCTTGATAGAGAATCTTTTTGAGAGAAATATCAAGATACTCAGGTCATATAATGGAGGAGAATACACCTCAAAAGAGTTCATAAACTTCTACAAAGATGTTGGGATCAAGAGGGAACTCACTACTCCCTATAATCCCCAACAAAACGGTGTAGCTAAACGAAAGAACAGAACCATACTGGAAGTTGTGAAGACTATGATCCATGATCAGGATCTTCCTATGTGCTTATGGGCAGAAGCAGTAATGGAAGTTGTATATGTGCAGAACCGATTGTCCCATAGTGCACTTGGGCTCAAGACACCGGAAGATATGTTCATCGGAAAGAAGCCAGAGATAAGCCATCTTAAAATATTTGGTTGTCCAGTGTTTATTCATATACCTAAAGAAAAGAGAAACAAGTTGGACCCTTCAGGAAAGAAGGGAATATTTATGGGATATTGTGAGGTCTCCAAGGCCTTCAGAATCTATATACCAGGTCACCATCACATTGATATCAGTAGGGATGTGACCTTTGATGAAGATTCAGCGCTCAATAAATCTAAACTATGCTAGCTTGAAGAAGTTTATGAAGAGGAACATGTAATCCCCAGTACTGCAATGAGGGAGGTTCCCAAAGCTGCAGAACCAGTGAGGGAAGTCATAACTTCCTCTGATGAGGAACTTCTAGAAGACCATGATATAGTAGAAGTGCAAGAACCTCCTCAGATGACGACCCTCCATAAAAGAAAGTAAGCTTGGGCTAGAGAGAGTATTCAAGATGGAGAGAAGTATGGTATTCCCCAAGGAACTATGAGACAGGTGAAAAGACCAAATCCATTCTCCAGTTATACGTCTTTGATGTGTGATCTCCTAGAAGAGGAGCCTACCTACTTTGAAGAATCCATTCAGAGGAAAGAATGGGCAGATGCCATGATAGAGGAATACCAATCCATAATGAAGAAGGAAGTATGGGAAATAGTTCCCAGACCGAAGAATAAAGATGTGGTATCCTCCAGATGGCTCTTCAAAATAAAACATGCTGCTGATGGAAGTATTGAGAAGTATAAAGCAAGATTTGTTGCTCATGGCTTTTCCCAGAAGGAAGGCATTGACTATGAAGAGAGATTTGCTCATGTGGCCAGATACACTTTGATCAGAACCATCATAGCTCTTGCAGCTAAGATGAAGTGGAACTTGCACTAGATGGACATGAAGACAGCTTTCCTAAATGGTGTCATCGAAGAGGAAGTGTATATAGTGCAACCTCAAGGATTTGAGGTTGAAGACCGGAAGTCTCATGTCTAAATATTGAAGAAATCCTTATACGGATTGAAGCTAGATCCTAGAGCTTGGTATGGTCATATAGATAGTTCTTAACGAGCTTAGGCTTTACCAAGAGTAAAGCAGACTCTAACCTCTACTTAAATATCATGAACGATGAGCCAATAATATTACTACTATATGTGGATGACTTATTCTTAACTGGAGAAGAAAACCTCATCATTGAATGTAAAAAGAGACTTGCCTCAAAATTTGAAATGAAATACCTTGGCCTAATTCATTATTTCTTAGGTCTTGAGGTATGGCAGAGTCCTGAGAAGTCTTCCTTAACCAAGGGAAGTACACGGTCGAAATCTTGAAGAGATTTGACATGTTGGAATGCAAGCCCATGAATACACCCATGGAAGTGAAGCTGAAGTTGTTGGTCAATACTTCGTCAGAGTTGATTGATGCCACGCTGTATAGACAGATTATTGGATTGTTGATGTACCTGACGAACACCAAACCAGACATTTGTTTTTTCGTGAACACCTTGAGTCAGTTTCTGGTGGAACCCAGACATGTTCACCTAGTAGCTGCAAAACATGTGATGAGGTACCTTAAACGTACAATAGATTGTGGTCTCAGCTATGATGGAGATCATGATTTCACATTGAGTGGATATACTGATGCAAATTGGGCAGGAAGTGTTTCTGATAGGAAAATCACTTCAGGATGTTGTTTCAGTTTGGGATCATCTATGATCTTGTGGAAGAGTAGGAAGCAATCTAGTATTTCTCTCAGCACAGCAGAAGCAAAATACATTGTTGCATGTTCTACCAGCTGCGAAGCTATATGGCTTCGAAAGTTGTTGACCGACCTATTTGACTTAGAGATGAGAGCAACCTTGATTCTATGTGACAACCAGAGCTGCATAAAGATGATAGAGAATCTTGTACTCCACGACAAGTCGAAGCACATAGAGATCTGTTATCAATACATATGTGACATGGTGCAGAGAGGAGCCTTAAAGCTCTAGTACATTAGCACGGATGAACAGGTTGCTGACGTGTTGACCAAGCCACTATCTCGTATAAAGTTTGAGTACTTTCAAGATAAGCTTGGTATAGTCTGAAAGGACCCTCCTCGAAAGGGGAAATAGATGCTGTGATGAGACATTTCTTGCTTCTGACCTGATGGTTGTGACGTAAAGCAAGATGATGTGATACGACTAGTACTGTGCTTCCAGCTGGATAGTTGTGACGTAAACCCAGTCTAGTATCATGCTTCTGACCTGATGATTGTGACGTAAATCTAGTCTAGTATCTTGCTTTCAGCTTGAGTGTTGTGATGTAAAGAAAGACGATGAGATGAGACTAGTATTGTGCTTCCATCTTGATATTTGTGACATAAAGCCAGTCTAGTATCTTTCTTCTAGCCTGAGTGCTATGACGTAAAGCAAGACATTGAGATGAGACTAGTACTGTGCTTCCAGCTTGATAGTTGTGACGTAAATCCAATCTAGTATCTTGCTTCCAGCCTAAGTGCTGTGACGTAAAGCAAGACATTGAGATGAGACTAGTACTGTGCTTCCATCTTGATAGTTGTGACGTAAAGCCAGTCTAGTATCTTGCTTCCAGCTTGAGTGTTGTGACGTAAAGAAAGACATTGAGATGAGACGAGTACTGAGCTTCCATCTTGACAATTGTGACGTAAAGCCAGTCTAGTATTATGATGAGCCAACCTTATGCTGTGATGATGATGATGTATCAGTTTTTATACTAATACATATTGATGCAGATGATGATGGCATTCCTTCGAGAATGACGATGCTGCCGATGAAGAAAAATTTCGATTATTTATAGATACGCCAGTTAGTGTTCCAAGATTATATTGATGATGTTGTCCTCTCACCCAATTGATGTTGTTGATGATGTTGTCCTCTCTCTCTCACATGATGTTGTTGACGAATACCCTTCTTGTTAAGGGGGAGTGTTGAAATAATGTAACCTCAAAGAGTATGCTTATTATTATTTGATATATTATTCATTGTATCAATCCCCATTGTGGATTGATCATGTCGGCTATTGTAATAGGACCAAATCCCCTTTTGCGGAGTGGTCAATTGATAATTATAATAGGCATAATAAGAAGTCGACCCCAACAGATATTAAAGGGGCCCCATAATATATTAAAGGTGGTTGTAACCACCTAGTTGGAGAAGTCAGCCCTGCCAGTGAAGAGACACTTCACACGTGCCAGTCTAATATAAATAAGGAGGCTATCACCTCACATAGACATACACTCACTTGCTCATTCCGTGAGACAAGTTTCAGATCTGTAGTTAGAGAAGAAGGAGAGAGAGTGGCGCATATCTGGGAGAGGAATTTATGTATTAGTTTAAGAGATCTCTTGGCATTGTATTGGCTATCTATATTAAGGAAGTTTTGCTAGGTTTTCTTCCCCTAGAGGGTTTCCCAAGATAAATGTTGTGTCTCTTGTGATTGTGTATTTCTCAGTGATCTTGTATTATGCTATTGTTATCTAATATGAAATAACTATAATAATGGCTTAAACATTAACAAAAATCACCCAAACAAGCCTCTGAGTGTGTCAGCTAGCGCCGTCCGCGAACCCAATGAACACCTCTGATTCACTTGACATCTGCCATAGTGAAAAAGACGACATAAATAATGACATGTCCATAAAACAAAAAGACAAAAAACTAATTGTATAAGAACTATACATATGTACAAGAAGTCACCCAAGGAAACCCACCTACGAGTAATACTTCTTGAGGTAGATCCCATTTCTAAGCTCCGCCAAAGCATTTCCCTCAAATTAAACCAGACAATAAGCGCCCTTCTTTAGTACCTCCTTCACGATGAAAGGTTCGAACCACATGGGTTTGAACTTTCCTGCCCCCATGGGATCCTTATCTTGGTCATAGACCAGGACAAGGTCGCCTTCAGAGAAAATTAGAGGATGAACGAACTGATCATACTGACACTTGGCCAAGGTTGCATCATGGCGTTGGTCATGGAGCTGCTCGAGATATAATAAGCATTCCTCAAGTAGTGAAGTGTCTGGAAATAACTGTACTGCCAACTTTAGAGATGGGATCTGACACTCTATAGGCAAGACTGCTTCCAACCCATAAATGAGTTGAAAAGGTGAGAAACCGGTGGCAGTCTTTACATATGTTCGGTAGGCCCATAATGTCGAGTACAACATCAAATGCCTATTTGACTTGGAATAATTGATCATTCATTGTAGAATAGTCTTGAGAGACTTATTCACAACCTCCACTTGACCATTTGCTTGTGGGTAGTAGGGTGATGAAATCTCTAGAAAAGAAACCCAAGCTTTGATGTTAACTCAGACATCATTTTATTCTGAAAGTGACTGCCATGGTCAATGAAAATATCCTTCGGGATGTCGAACCTTTCTATTATCTAGTTTAAAAGAAAGAGAGTTGTTGTCTCTCCATCATTATTAAATGTTGGCATAGATTCAACCCACTTTGTGAAGTAGTCTACTGCTACGATGATATAACAATGATCCCTAGCTGAGGTCGGGTGGCATGTATTAAAATCAATCCCCCACTTGGTGAAGGGACCAACTGTAATGACAGGAAACATGGGAGCGGGGTGTGCCCTCATCTTTCGAGAGAAGATCTGACATGGGTGGCATTTCTTGACCGATTCAACACAATCCTTGATTAACGTCGGCCAAAAGTAACTGGCTCATAGAATATTTTGGGTTGTTTCCAACCCAAAAAAATGACCACCACATGCTCCAGTGTGGCAGTAGTTAATAACGAGTTACGCATCTTCATGAGTCAGGCATCGACGAAGGATCCAATATACACCTCAACGATACAAAGTGTCATTGAGTATGAGATAGTTTTTTTCCTGGTGGCATATACATTGATGCTCATCACGAGAAGCAGAGGAACTGAACTTCAAATTCTAGAGATAGACTAGTATATCTCCATACTAGGGGTTCGAAGATGAAATCAGAAAAATATCTCCTTTAATCAGCGATTCCTTGGGCGTAACATCACTTGATTAGACTGGAAGTTCTGAGATGAATTACGCAAAGACCAGTGACTTTTTGGATTTCATGGAAAAAAAATCCAAGTCAAATTCCTGGAGGATAAAAATCCATCTATTGATATTTTCGTCGATGACACGTCGTGTCAACACATAATGAAATGGATTCACAATGACAACGACGGTGGTCTTACGAAGCAGAATATAATTACGAAACCACTGGATAGCATGCATTGTTGCCAAAGCAAGATTTTCAACATGAGATTAGCTGAGTTCTGGTCCAACCAGGCCTCAGCTCAGGCAATAAATCACATCCTCTTAAAGTAGATCGTCTTCTTGAACCAAGACCATCTCGATGGTAGACTCTGCGACGACCAAGCACAATAAGAAATATTTATTATAATTGGGAGGCCTAAGCAGAGGGGAAGATGTGAGGGCCTATTTCAACTCTTCGAAAGAGTGTTGAGTGTCTTCGTCCCAACAAAAAGGGACTCCCTTATTCAGTAAACGCATGAACCCTTTAGTGATCTCGGCATAGTTTGTGATAAAATGCCGAAGAAAGTTCACTTTTCCCTATAAGCTTTGAAGGTGAGAGATTGTGCACAGGGGAGGCAACTAAACTATCACCTCAACCTTCAGAGGATCAACCATGATCCCTGTTGTCAAAACTATGAAACCTAGAAAGTGACCTGACATCATGCAAAAACTGCATTTGTTTGGATTCAAACGAATCTGATAGTAGCGACATCGCTCAAAGATTATTCAGAGGTGCGTGGGATGATTAGCTCTCTTACGAGATCATGATGCTAAATCATCAAGATAATCCTTGAATATATGTTTAAGGTCGTGGAAAGAAAAATACATGGCCCGCTGAAAAGTGGCTCCATCATTCTTCAGGCCAAAAGGCATATTACAATAAGAAAATGTGCCCCACAGACAAATAAAAAAGAATTATGCTGGTCCTCGGGTTTGATCTGTATCTGGTTGTATCCTGAAAAACCATCCATGAAAGAAAATACATAGCAGCCTATGCATTCATTGACAATCTAATCAATGAATGGGGTGGAGAAATTAGTCTTTGGACAGGTCTTGTTCAAATCACGGAAGTCCATACACACGCGAATTGTTCCCTTCTTTGTGTTGACCGGAATGGGATTTGACACCCATTGAGTCAATTGAACAGGGTAGATGAAACCGGCTTTGAGTAGTTTCTCTACTTCAGCCATAATAGCTACCACTTTCTAAGGATTCACTAGACGAAGCTTCTGTCAGACTGGCTTGGCGTCAGGATAATTCGTTATCTCATGTTTGAAAATTTTGTGCGTGGAGGAACAACCAACATGCTAACAACCAAAAGTGTATGGTGTGAAGAAGTGATTAATCAATACCCAAAATAAGTGATCACCAACCTCCAAGACATTTCAACCAACAGATGCTTTACATTTAATACTAAAAGTATCGATTGAATCAGATTTAAGATTTAGGGTTTGTACATTAAGGGGGTGATCAATGAATACAACAAACAAATTAGTATCAACTTTATGGACCTTTATATCAAGAATATGGTCGTTATGATGTAAAGAAGATTCATAACATGGATTAAAAAACATAGGAATGTCTCTACAATAGTCACTATCATCTAAATAAAAAGTGCACCTAGGAGAGACATTGTTATATGACGCAGCCCCTCCCTTAACCCGCGGGTCGGAAGGTCCACGTCCTCAGGATCTTTTCTCTCTTCGGCCCGAAGAACTCTTAACAGTTCTTCTATTTCCCTTTCGGGAAATCTGCACCCACAATAAATCCTCATGGGATCCCCTCTTTGTACTTAGGAGATCGGATTTCGCGCTTTCGTGAATCCACTGGTCGAGCGTTTTGTCCTTGAACCCCCAAGACCCGACAACAGTCAACGCTAACCCTTCCTTTTTCCTTTACGGAACTTTCCCTATCGCGATTTCGGTGATCGCGATGTCGAGTGACTCACCCCCTCGACTCCCAAATCTCGATATGCCGAAACGTCGATGCGCTCGCGCGGTTGAATTTTCAACGCCTCCTACTCCATCGGGATTTCAGACTTCACGATATCGCGAATCCTAATGTCAAAGTTTCGGGGCTTCACTCCTCGAAATCCTGAAACGGTCAATAGACTTTGACTCCATGATGATGATCTTCCACCTGTCCACCCTGCTGACTCTCCTGGCCCCACACTATCCTTTCCACTATTGGTACTTCACGTTTCACGATTTCGTGATTCCTGTTGCAATAGTTACGGGCCTTCGACCTAYGAAATCTTGATATAGAAAGTCACGGGAAATTCCAACGGCCCTCGCTGCCTTGGATCGACGGTTCTATCCCTCCTGAGCTTAGAACCTTCAGGAATACTTGTCGTATCTCCCCTGCTCTTCCTCGAGATCTAACGGCTCATGGAATTTCGCTAATCCTCCTCAGAGAATTATGATCATCCGTTCTTCCTCTGTGGATCTGCGCATGAACTAAGCGTTCCTCCACAAACTTGTCCACCTGCACGCAATCTTACGACGCCTCCTGAATATTTCCCATCGCAACTTCTCTGCGTTATCCTTCAATGGATTTGAAGGCCCTATTCTTCCTGAGATTTTCCACGGCTCTCAAGTCCTTCAGGAAAACCCCTTGCACGCACTCCTTGCGGCAACCTTTCAAACACCTTTCAAGTGTTTGAATTTCCTTCGACTTTGCGCACTCCTGCAGTAGTAGTCTCTCAATACTTCGCTCAGATTCGAAACTCTGATACTTTCCTTAGCCTACGCACTCCTTGCACGGCTCCAGTAACCCAAATGCACTTCTGGGTGAATGAGAACAAAATCTTTCTCTTCTAAGCCCTTTGTCAACGCACTCCTTGCAAACAACTTCAACTGCACTCCTTGCAGGAAACTCTTGCTCAGATAGAGAAACAATTGAAAATAAGAACTCATTCTTACTTCCTCTCAGACTTCAAATTCAAATACACAGCATACAAAGCAAATGTATAACAGGAAGTAAACATTCATGAGCATAGAAATCAATAGACATACACAGAGAATAAACACGACGCCATGAATTTGAATCAAACTCTTTCTATTAATTCAAATCTCTGTACATGGGTGTTCTCACACAGTTCTCTACATGCTCTTGCTCTGTATCATGCTCCTCTAATGTTACAATAATACAAGTGAGGGTGTCTATATCTCGTTTCCCTCTTGCGCTCTCAAGCTGTCTAATCTATTCATTAAATTCTATCTACCTACATTTATTATCATAAATGCCTCCATCTACTTAAGGACGAGAGCGACTCGCTCAAGGTCCATTACATTATACAAGTGTGCCTACATTTAATTGCCACATTTATGTTTGGCGCATCAACTTCAAGGGAAAATTCAAAAATTTGGCTGGGCTTGTCCAGTTGTCCAGTGCCTCCGCGCTGGCTCGCTTGATGTTGGCGATGCTCCTGCATCATACTCCCTCGCTTGAAATTTTGCATGGGCTCCTGTCCATGAGCTCGCACACGGTCTGTCCATGCCTTTGAATCTCTGCTTCATTCTCCTAGCTGACATCTTCAACTGGATGGTCCTTCCACTTGACCAAATATTCGAAGTATTCCCTTCTTCTGGTATTCTTACCAATTCGGTTATCCAGTAGGCGCTCCATCTGTGGATTTTCTACAACTGACATCTTCTTTCGCCATTGCACCTCTGGCTGTTTAATTTCTGTCCCTTCTTCCTCAGGTTTATATGGGTACAAATCTGAGACATTGAATATCGGAGATATTCCGATTCCATCCAGTAATTCAATCTCGTAATCATTTGCCCCAAATTTTCTAAAGACCTTACATGGTCCGATTTTCTTCATCTTCAGTTTATTGTATGTTCCTCTCAGGAACCTTTCCTTTCTCAAATGTGCGAGAATCAAGTCACCAACTTCGAAATGAAGTTGTCTTCTGTGATGATCTGCTCTGCGTTTATACTCCTGACTTGAGTTCTGCAATCGCTCCTTCACCTGGCTGTGAAGTTCCCTCATCGCCTCTGTGAAATATTCTGCACTAGCGCTCCTAGTCGCAGTCTGTTCTGAATCCCTCAGTTTAGAAACTCCTCTCGATTGCATGCCATATACAATCTGAAATGGACTCTTCCCTGTGCTTCTGTTTACTGAGTCATTATACGCAAATTCTGCCTGCGACAAGATATTGTCCCACTGGCTGTGGTGCTATGTCACCAAGCTCCTCAGTAAGTCTCCCAGACTTCTGTTTACCACTTTTATCTGTCCATCCATATGAGGATGATAAGCAGAACTAAACGCCAAGTTAGTTCCTAGATTCTTCCACAATGTCTTCCAGAAGTGTCCTACAAACTTCGTATCCCTGTCCGAAACTATGCTTATGGGTAAGCCATGAAGTCGAATGACTTCTTTGAAAAATGGGTTCACAATATGAGTTGCGTCGCTGGTTTTCTGACATGGGATAAAGTGTGCCATCTTGGAAAATCTATCCACCACCACAAAGATTGAGTCGAACCCTCTTTGCATCCTTGGCAATCCCAATATGAAATCCATGCTGATTTCATCCCACGGCTTCTCAGGTATGGGCAATGATTAATAAAAACCTGCGTTCTGCCTCCTTCCCTTCGAATGTTGACAAATCCTGCATCTATCCACAAATATCTTGACCTCTGATCACATCCCTGGCCAAAAGTATGATTCGCTCAGCTTTGCGAACGTCTTGTCATGACCGAAGTGTCCGGCCAATCCTCCACTGTGTTTCTCCTTTAATAAGTTCTCCCTCATGGAGCATTTCAGAATACACAGCTGATTGCCCTTAAATAGCAATCCTTCCTGGATCATGTATTCAGCCCACTGGCTCCTATCTCTGAGAACTGGATTCTCAGCTGCTTCATACGCTTCCTTAAAATCCGGATCATCTGCATACATGTCCCTGAGATCATCAAAACCCAATGTTTTGATGTTGAACTTCTGCAACAGAAAACACTTCCTGCTCAAAGCATCAGCAACTTTGTTAGCAGTACCAAAAATATGTTTAATCACAAATGTGAAGTTCTGCATGTACTCAACCCATTTTACATGTCTCTGATTCAACTTTTCCTATTGAGTCACAAACTACAGTGCATGATTGTCACTGTATAGGACAAATTCCTTTGGGATCAAGTAGTTCCTCCACTTCTTCAATGCTTGAATGATGGCATAAAACTCCTTATCATATGTGGAGTACTTCACCTTTTCCTCATTCAGCTTCTCGCTGAAGTATGCAATCGACCTGTCTTCTTGACTCAAGACTGCCTCTATTGCAAATTCGCTTGCATCGCATTTCACCTGAAATGTCTTTTGGAAATCCGGCAACACCAGAACTGGTTGTTCCGTGATCTTTTGTTTCAACAAATTGAAACTCTTCTCAGCCTCTTCTGTCCAATGAAAAAACTTATGTCTCTTCTTCACTATGTCCATCATCGCTGCACTAATTCCACTGAAATTCTTGATGAACTTTCGGTAGAAACTAGCCAATCCGTGAAAACTTCTCACCTCAAATATATTCTTCGGTGATGGCCAATTCTTGATCACTTCCACCTTATCTGGATCCATTCTCAACTTATCTACAGAAATAACAAATCCCAGATAAATGAGCTCCGTCTTCATGAATGAGTACTTCCTCATATTTATCAACAGCTTCTCCTGTTGTAATTTCCTCATCACTATAGCCAAATGCTTCAAGTGTTCAGCCACTGATTTACTGAAAATCAGTATGTCATCCAAATACACAATGACAAATTTTCTGATGAACTCCCTCAGGACTTCGTTCATCAATCTCATGAAGGTACTCGGCGCATTTTTTAAGCCAAATGGCATAACAAGCCATTCATACAACCCTTCATTGGTTTTGAAGGTTGTCTTCCATTCATCACCTTCTCTCATGCGAATCTGATGATATCTGCTTTTCAAATCAATCTTTGAAAATAATTTTGCTCCACTCAAGCAATCCATCAGATCATTCATCCTCGACAATGGAAATCTGTACGTGATGGTTATCTTGTTGATCGCTCTCGAGTCAGTACACATCCTCCAGCCTCTGTCTTTCTTTGGATTGAGTACCGTTGGAACAACAAATGGACTCAAGCTTTCTCTGACCAACCCCTTGTCCATCAAATCTTGGACTTGTCTTCTGACCTCCTCATTCTCTTGCAGCATCAATCTGTACGTGGCTTTGTTTGGTAAACTGGCCCCTGGTATGCGATCAATATGATGACTCACACTCCTGATCGATGGCAACGAACGAGGTAATTTGTCCTCTACTATATCAGCGAACTCTTCTAGCAGTTCCTAAATCTCTTCTGGTAAATCATCTACCCTTGTGCTGGTCAAAACAATCCTCGGTTTCCTGACCACAAAGAATTGTGGTTCTTCTTTCTTCTTTACCTCAGTAAGAAGTTCCTTCCCACTCATGAGAAGTACAGTGTTGCTTACTTCAGGCTTTACTTCCTTATCCTTAATTGGAAGCAACATGTGAGTTCTCCCATTCTTCTCTAGGGTGTATGTGTTCATTCTCCCATCATGAATCACATTCCTGTCATATTTCCATGGTCTACCTAGCAATAAATGACAAACATCCATAGGAATAACATCACACAAGATTCTATCATTATATCCCCCTATCTTGAATTCAACTAAACATTGTTTAGTGACACTTACCCGGTGTCCTTTTTGCAACCAAGAAATTATGTATGGGCTCGGATGATCAATCGTCTCCAGCTCCATCTTTTATACCATCTCGGTTGAAACGAGATTATCAGTGCTTCCGCTGTCTACAATAACCTTGCATACCCTATCCTTGGTCTTGCAAGCAGTCCAGAAAAGCCTGTTCCTTTGAACTGAACTCTCCACCTCCTTCTCTGGTGTCAAAAGAGCTTTTCGCATCATCGGTGATCTTCTGCCTTCAGCATCTTCTGCTTCAACATCCCGCCTCTGAGCTTCGGTGATGTGAGCTTCTCCTCCTTCTTTATTTTTATCTGGACACTCGTAAGACTTATGCCCATTCTTTCCACATGTGAAGCACTTTATCACTCCACCTCTTCCTCCTCCTCTACCTCTGGTACAACGAAAAGTACTATTATCAGCATAATCTCCCCTTTGTTCAGTATGTTGTCTTCTCTGCTCAGCATATTTCCCTTGCTATGGGGTTCCACCTCTCTCAGTTCGAGTTTGAGGTTTCTTCCAGTCTTCCTTGGGCTTCTCGTTTTTGTCCTAGGCAACTGACTTTCCTCTGGGCTGACTTCTGCCTCGACCTCTTTGACTCTGCTTTCGGCTCAGCTTCTCCTCAGCTTTCAGAGCCAATTGATAAGCATCTTCCATCGTTCGAATGGTTAGCATGATCATCTCATTCTGGATATCGTATCTCAGGCCATTCATGTATCTGGAAACTTTTTCATCATCTCTCTCCCGATGACCTGCCCTGATGTTCAGCTTGTAGAACTCCTCAGTGTATAGTTTCAATGACATCAGCTTCTGTCTCAGGTTCTGAATCCTCTTGAACAGAGTGATCTGATAGTCTCTGGGGATGAATTTTTCTTTCATCTTCGCAATCATCTTGTCCCAGCTCTTGATCTTTTGCTTGCCCTTGCAGCGTCTATCAGCTTGTAGTTCATCCCACCACAATGCTGCATGTCCCTTCAATATTGTGACAGCATGCTTGACCTTCTTGTCTTCTTCGACTTCTTCATAGTCAAAGTATGTGTCCAGAGCTCTAATCCAGTCTAGAAGCTCCTCTGCATCCAAGTTTCCCTCATAAACTGGAATGTCCATTTTCGCTCTTCCACCCATCCTTGCAATAGCTTTGATCAAACNCTCTTCGACTTCTTCATAGTCAAAGTATGTGTCCAGAGCTCTAATCCAGTCTAGAAGCTCCTCTGCATCCAAGTTTCCCTCATAAACTGGAATGTCCATTTTCGCTCTTCCACCCATCCTTGCAATAGCTTTGATCAAACGTTCATTTGCTGCATCTTCGGCTGTAACTTCTTCTTCATGCTCAGCTTCGATTTCACTTTCGGAATCACTAATATTCCCAGCACTGATTGTATGCCTTTGTTTTGTTTCCATGTCTTCGAGTCTAGCTCGTAGATCATGCATCTCTCTCTCCATTTCTGGATTTTGCATCTACCTGCCCCTTGTTCTCAAGATTTCCCTCTCCTTTGGATCGAGTGATTGTCTATCCCTTCTCCTTGGCGGCATGATTAATCCTTCTCGTCTCTGCTACAGAAAGCAAAGAATCTTTCTGGTGCTCTAATACCAAACCTGACGCAGCCCCTCCCTTAACCCGTGGGTCGGAAGGTCCACGTCCTCAGGATCTTTTCTCTCTTCGGCCCGAAGAACTCTTAACAGTTCTTCTATTTCCCTTTTGGGAAATCCGCACCCACAGTAAATCCTCGTGGGATCACCTCTTTGCACTTAGGAGACCGGATTTCGTGCTTTCGCAAATCCACTAGTCGAGCGTTCTGTCCTTGAACCCCCGAGACCCGACAACAGTCAGCGCTGACCCTTCCTTTTTCCTTTACGGAACTTTCCCTATCGTGATTTTGGCGATCGCGATGTCGAGTGACTCACCCCCTTGACTCCCGAATCTCGATATGCCGAAACGCCGATGCGCTTGCGCGGTTGACTTTTCAATGCCTCCTACTCCATCGGGATTTCGAACTTTGCGATATCACGAATCCTAATGTCAAAGTTTCGAGGCTTCACTCTTCAAAATCCCGAAATGGTCAATAGACTTTGACTCCATGACAATGATCTGCCACCTGTCCACCCTGCTGACTCTCCTGGCCCCACACTATCCTTTCCACTATCGGGACTTCGCGTTTCGCGATTTCACGATTCCTGTTGCAATAGTTACGGGCCTTCGACCTACGAAACCCCGATACAGAAAGTCACGGGAAATTCCAACGGCCCTCGCTGCCTTGGATCGACGGTTCTATCCCTCCTGAGCTTAGAACCTTCAGGAATACCTGCCGTATCTCCCCTACTCTTCCTCGAGATCTAACGGCTCACGGAATTTCGCTAATCCTCCTCAGAGAATTATGATCGTTCGTTCTTCCTCTGTGGATCTGCGCATGAACTAAGCATTCCTCCACAAACTTGTCCACTTGCGCGCAATCTTACGACGCCTCTTGAATATTTCCTGTCACAACTTCTCTGCGCTATCCTTCAATGGATTTGAAGGCCCTATCCTTCCTGAGCTTTTCCACGGCTCTCAAGTCCTTCAGGAAAACCCCTTGCATGCACTCCTTGCGGCAACCTTTCAAACACCTTTCAAGTGTTTGAATTTCCTTCGACTCTGCACACTCCTGCAGCAGTAGTCTCTCAATACTTCGCTCAAATTTGCAACTCTGAGACTTTCCTTAGCCTGCACACTCCTTACACAGCTCCTGTAACTCAAATGCACTTCTGGGTGAATGAGAACAAAATCTTTCTCTTCTGAGCCCTTTGTCAACGCACTCCTTGCGAACAACTTCAACTGCACTCCTTGCAGGAAACTCTTTCTCAGATAGAGAAACAATTGAAACTCATTCTTACTTCCTCTCAGACTTCAAATTCAAACATGAAATCACATACACAGCATACAAAGCAAATGTATAACAGGAAGTAAAAATTCATGAGCATAGAAATCAACAGACATACACAGAGAGTAAACATGATGCCATGAATTTGAATCAAACTCTTTCTATTAATTCAAATCTTTGTACATGGGTGTTCTTACACAGTTCTCTGCATGCTCTTGCTCTGTATCATGCTCCTCTAATGTTACAATAATACAAGTGAGGGTGTCTATATCCCGTTTCCCTCTTGCGCTCTCAAGCTGTCTAATCTATTCATTAAATTCTATCTACCTACATTTATTATCATAAATGCCTCCATCTACTTAAGGATGAGGGCGACTCGCTCAAGGTCCATTACATTATACAAGTGTGCCTACATTTAATTGCCACATTTATGTTTGGCGCATCAACTTCAAGGGAAAATTCAAAAATTTGGCTGGGCTTGTCCAGCTGTCTGGTGCCTCCGCATTGGCTCGCTTGATGTTGGCGATGCTCCTGCATCATTATAGCTGGAAAACCCCCCTATGGAATATACTAGGGTTCAACATGTAGGCATATCTAACCGTCTAAAAGTCTCCTACCTTTCTAACTACCCTGAATATACCCCAAATTCATACATGAAAGAGAAAGTGAAAAGATCAGGTAAATTTATCTTTTACTCAGCATCCGGTGTCGATCCTCTCACGTTCGATAGCTCCACTGACTACAAGCCTCCTCCCAAGGTTGGCCTGCATTCACAAACAAATAAACAGGAAACTACAAACATGAATCTCATATATAAATCATTGGTTAGATGTTAGCATAATACATAAATCAAATATAGATATTTGACACATCATATTTCGGGACATAAAAAGTATTCCTTTTATATCACAATGTTTACTTACAACAAGGTCGTCGACTACTCCACGAACCTAGTCCAGGCTCCTCTTCACAAATATCCAACTGCGCTTCCATGTATCTTTCTCTTCTCACACTTCTTCTAGGGAAATGGAATAGGCTTATGATGGAGGGAAAAGGCAAGAATGGGAAATTCTGTTGCAAATCTCACAAGGTGGCTTCACTTTTTGGGGCAAGGATGGGATGTGAAACGAGCATAGTTTCATTGTTTTTATGCTTATGTTAGGAATGAGACCCCAACACCTCCTTTTATATGTCAAAAGGATGGTTATTCGGTTGGGTGACAAGCTATAGGTGATGGATTGGTTGGGAAACTACCCAATAGCTCGTAATCTCAACGAGTTCCTTGCAAATTTTTAATTTTTGCAACTTTTGTGAATATACGGGGGTTGTAATGGTACATCTAGAATACGTACGTGGGCTGTAGTGGTGCAACAAGCGTGTGTACGCAGGCAGTAGTGGTGCAAGGCGCGTACATGTTCAAAAATAGTGTTTGTAAAAAGAGTTTCTCAGTGATGGCTTGGAAAAATTTGCATGTAAGAGGGCCAAAATCTAGGTATGCATGTATGGATAAATTTAGGGTTATAACATACATGTTCAATGATGTCAAGTTCTTTAACCTCTTTTGATTGAAACAAAGGATTAGCGAAAATTTTATACAAATTAAGATCTTGATTGAACTCATATATATCTTCAGAAGAGGACTTCTCGCATGCATCATCAAAGTCATGTTGGTCATCATCAATTTGTGTTGACCACTCATTAGCACCATCATCGAATACAAATGTATCATAAACTGTTTTGACATAGTTAGAATTGATTTATTCATTTTCATAATCAAATTTTCCATCATGTACATGCAGATAAGAAGCTTGAGATGACAGATGATCTTGGGATTGAGATTTTCCATAAGGTTTAAGAAGGGTGATGTATGGGACATGAGAGGTATATTGATCATTAAGCATCATAATATAATAATAATCCTCTTCACATCCATCCTCTTGACCACAAGTAGTGAACTCATCATAAATAGGCCCTAAGAGAGAGGGCTCCCGAGATATACTTCCAGCATGATTTGAAGATCGGGACTCAAGAAGGAACATGTGATCTTGTAAACTCTTAATGATGGGGATTAAAGAAGACAAATCCTTGTGTGAATCGTAAACTCCAAAGGAGTGACCTATTCTACGAATTTTCTCTTTGAAGTCGAGGCAAGTGGATAGATCTAGCTCTAGGTTTTGAACGTTCTTTTCTTCCAACCACCATCGGTAAAAAGGAGGTAGAAGTTCGTAGTAATGTAATAGAGTAGCCAAGTTGGTAGGGAGAATGGGAGTAAGAATTGAATTATATAACTTGATAAACTTAATATTAAAAGTAATAATGCTCTCATTATCCTTCATGCGTAATTGGTTAAACCTCTTAAGATGCTCATAAGCACTATCTAAATGCCCAAAGGTAGAAGTAAACCAGTAAGAAATTTCAAACCAGGTAGAGATACATCCATCAGGAAGATTGGAAAATAAACAGGTTGCATTGCCCTGAAGTGAATTCATGAACAGAAGCATGCAACTATCATTATAATTTATTCCGATAATGGTGCAAGAATTCGAAAATTCACGAAGATGTTCAACCACCGTAACAGTTCCATCGTCATAAAATAGAGGCAGATGGTTCTTGAATTTGTGAGGTAAAGGTTTAACTAGGTGAGCGAAATTCGAGGGAGTGGGCACAAACCAAGGGGAATTGTTTAGGTTTTCTTCAAACTCAAACATGTCATACTTTTGAATGACCTTCCCAAGGTTAGTAGCTGAAACTACAAGGTTATAACCACCAAACAGGCTTTCAATTCATTGAGACATTGAAGTTTAGGAAAGAAAAAAAATTGAAAGAATTAAAACAAAAACTAGGAACGAACCATTGAACGGTCGTCCCCACTATGGTTGCCAAAAAATATGTTGATGTCGAGGGACTAGAGAGTCCCCAAAACCAACATTTTCAACCTCCCATGGGACTAGGTGAGAAGAGATGGGAATATCACCCTAAGATTAAATCCCCAGACAAGAATGTGCATTGAACTCCGAGCCAATTTTCCCTAACCTATAGTCCAAACGTGAATTCCTTTTCCTTATAATTTTACTTTTAATAATATTTGATTTTTATTTAATTTATGATTTTAATATTTCTATATTGAAATTTATACATTTAACATAACAAAATTAAATCTAATAAAGTAGATGCAAATAATAAAACAAAACATAAGAATAAGAAGGTATCTAAAACAAAACTAAAAAGTTAACATAACTATGTTAATTTTAAAATGACAAAAAGAAAAGTTTATCAAACATTAGTTAGAGGATTACAACATAGTAATATTTTAATGATTTGATTTTTTTATTATTTCTTTAGGAGTTAGAATATGATAAATGACAAATCAAAATAGTAAAGAAGTAAAAACTTTATACATATTGAACTAGTTCATGAATAAAACATGTATACATGATTTTTTTTTTAAATAAACCTATTCATATGTTTGTTCATCCTTTTTATTTTTAATAATGTGTTAAAAGATGAGGAAAACTGAGAATTTTAAAGAAATAACAAAGAGACAGTTTCAGAGTGAAAAAGAAATGATCTTCATTTAACATGCTTCCCATATAACTCTTGAATTTTCGAAACCTACAAGTCTTTGCGTAGACTAGCGCCAGGTATATGATCTTTACCCACTCTAGAACCATGTTACAATAGAGAATATGTAACATCCCACTCTGGCGCACTGAGACCACTTATTCTTTGAGGACACTTGCTCGCAAGTGATCTGGACCCTTTTTGATGTTGGACCTTATATATTTGATTATGATGTGATTGATAGATGATATGATGCGTTACTATTCATGTATACGGGTGCTATTGACTCAGTTGATTGAGTGTGCAGGTTTGT
>JASDQU010105562.1:23039-43134 GCA_032191745.1 Picea mariana
CGATGTCATATAATCACGTGGTTGTGGAAGTCATTAAGGGAATTTTGGGTCCACACTGACTTTGGGCCCGCAATCCCCCACAAACTACCACGTGCCCTTCCAACAATATCATGGTTCCAATTTCGGTACCGCTCTAGAAAATTATCCTCTGGGAAGTTTGCATCCCCGCAATGAATTATGGTCATCGATCTGATTACGCTCTGAGATCTGGGTGATATTCACCCATCGTAAGGATCAAGGGTTCAGGTTGATTTGATATCAACGGTCTGCACTTACTTCGAGAGTTCGGGCTTTGGGACTTCGGGAGTTTATGAATGTTATGCTTGAGAAACTCTCTTAGTGATAATATTGTGAAGTGAAAGATCTGTTGTTTCATGTCGTGACCGATGGGCAGTCTAGATTTTCTTCAGAAATTTGGGCTTTGGGAGTTTCAAATGTTATTCTTAGAAATATCCCAGAGGAAAATCGTCGAAGTGTCATGGTGACCTGATGTCATGTGACGTCACGACTGTTGATGTGTCCTGGAAAGAAAGGTGACATGTATCACGTGGAAATGGTCGAATGACACAACCAAATGACCTGGGATGAATGTCATGTGTCATGACTCATGAGTGTGCCATGTGTCTTAACTATTGGTTGTTACATGGTTTGGGACTTCGACTCTCTGGGTATTCGACATTTGGCTCTTTGGGAATTTCGAATGTGAAACATGAAAATATCTCGGAGGAAAATCACTTAAGTGAATGATCTGCTGGTGTGTGTCATGACCAATGAATGGTCCAAATTCACTTTGAAAATCTGGGCTTCAAGAGGTCGGGATTTTATGAATGTTATGCTCGGAAAAATCCCGAAGGAAAATCATCGAAGCGATGTTTTAGTTTCTCGGGACTTCGGCTCTTCAGGTATTTGGAAAATCAATACTTAGAACTTGATATTAAAACCCACATGATTCTGGAACCTGAATGGATGAGAGTCATTGATCTATTTGACCTGATGGATCTCCGTCGTCGAAAATTAACATGTCTGTTCCCAGAGTCTGAGCCTGAAATTTGTTTCTTTGGATTGTTGCGTCATGTGCACAGGCATTTCCTGTGCATAGAAAAGGCTTGGTAGACCTGAGGTGAGCTCAATCATTAGTGCACGTGATTAAAATCATTCCGAAACAAATATGACATGTACTTTATCCTTCCCGAAAAAACAGAAACATAAATGCACGAAGACTAAAAAATGAATAAGGGCCAAGACACTCAGTAGTGGGAAACTGACTTAACCAACCAGAAAAATGAAAAATTGATGAAGGCATAGGGAAAAAGAGAGGAGAGGTAGGGGATGCAAACCTAGGTTACAATAGTGACTATGTGGACAAAGTGGCTATGTGGACAAAGTGGTCTAGAAGATGCTTCTAAGGAAGCTACATGAAAGTATAACTAAGAGGAAAGGCTCTATCATTTTAATCACACTTGAGAATATTGAATATCTACAGGTGACTCAGGTAACTGAAGGATATCTAMGACAAATTTCAGAGGGAAGGTGAAGTAAAGAAGGTCGAAATTCAAGGGAGGATAAATTCTTTTGATGATGCATTCTAAGGTATGTTATTTACAGGTCATCTCACCATTTTCGCAATAATGTTTTTTTTTGAATGATTCAGACTGTGAAATTGGAAGGCCATTGAGGAAACATATCCAAGTAGCTATGGTACAAATTCAAACTGTGGGTCGTTTTATTTTTGGAGTTACACTCTGTGGAAAATAGGGTTTATGGCTAGTCCTGAAACTAGTCTAAAACAGTTGTTTTGGGTAACCATCATAACTTCTTCATAACAAATCCAAATTCAGAAATACCAAATGTGTTGGTTAGAGTACCATATATAGTATTATGTGTACAATTTTTAGATCCATACAACAAATATTCTGTGCATGGAAAACTCTACAAGTTCTCTCTCTAGAATAAGACATAATTCAACAAGGTGTGCCATTTTTGCTATAACTCCTTTTTTGAGAGGTTCCAAGTAGTGAGACCTGGAGGAATTGAAAAAAAAAACACTAAGGAACATTGTGTACTATTTTCATATCTTTATTCATTACAGGTACATAGTTATGATTATTTCAAGTTAGGGTTGTTGACTAATCCAAAACTAGTCATGTGAGTGATCCGAAAAGATCTTTTAAATGACAATGGTTGAGTTATTATGCATGTGTTAAATTACCATTTAGGAAAACTAATGAAAGAAGAAGAGTTAAGAAGGAAATATGACAACCATATAAACATATATATATCTGAAATAAAGCATGAGGATCAGTAAACCATAAAACACCAAAATGATAACGGAGTTCAGCAATCTTGCCTACGTCTCCGAGCCTTTGTCTCAGTGGGTGAGGCTTTCTTATTTATGTTCAAATATTTAAAAGTACATCACAATAGTGCCAAAAAGGTTACAAACTAATTTGGTCTTATTCTACCAGATCTCTAGAACCCAACAAAATAGACGACACTGAAAATGAATGACCGAAGCTCCCAGAAATGGCCCGCAAAGGTGCTCTCCTCAATAGCTTCCCTGCATAAAAATGGCTTTGGTTTGGAAAATATTCAGAATAAACCTTCTCCAAACCTCTCCCTTGGCTTTAAGAACCCATATTTTATATAGATCTGAAGTTGGTGACCATCTTCCAACTTCTCCCCAAGATTTGGCCTCAAAAAGGGCCCAATATCCCCCCAAAATGGGCTAAATCTCCAAAAATTGCTCCAAAAATCATATTATAAAGTTAAAGCCAACTTTATGCCAAAATCAGGGCGCGACCCCTTTTTTTCTTGGCTCCTGGTCATATGGAGGGTCTCCATGTGGCATTGGGCCAATCCCCTAGCACATTGGCCCCCTTTCTATTTGGCATTTAGTTACGTGTGTGGCCATGTGGCCATAGCTTGGAGCTCCCACACGCTAACTGTTAGTTGTAGACCCTCAATGGAAAATCCCATGGTTAAGCACCTTGGTCAGCGGGCTAGCCTGACCGACCGAGTGCTAACCCATATAAAATGCGCTAGGTAACAAGTCACACAGAACCATTCCAATTCATAAACCATGCCATAAAGTACAAGGTATAGTCACATGGAACACCATTGAACCCGGGGTTGGGTATATTCCCCCACCCTTTCTCCACCCGTCATATCCAAATTTAAAATTTAAATATATATGGTCACATATATGGTTAAGAAACAAAGTGAGGGAGGCCTGGATAGCCTAGCCCTGCCAAGTCATTTGCCTAGCCGGAGATCAGGGGTTCAAATCCGGTGAACTCCAAAACCTTAGTCAATGAATGGGTGCCACGTGGTAGCCCATGTCTAGGTCATGTGGCACTGTACCATATTCCCAAACATGCCACATGTCAATCAACCATTGGTCCACTATCTTCTAAGGTGTCAATACATTCACCAGCCATTGTACCTGCTACGTAAGTCGTACGGGCATGCCATGTCATCAATACGGATGTGCCACATGTCACCCTTGCAGTGGTGGCACATGTCACCCTTGCAGTGGTGCCCCATATCACCCTTGTAGTGGTGACATGTGTCACTCCCTAATTGGTCCACGTATACCTACCAAGTCAAAAACCTATCCATGTCACTATATGATCAGTTGCCATGTGTCACCACAAGATGCTTTCACATCAAAATGATGTCAGTGTTGACTTTTTTCCCTATTGACTATTGACTTTTTCCCTGTTTGGAAAAATGAATAGATCACTATATCTGGAGCATACGACATTCGTTTGATTATATTCAAGTTGTGTTGGGCTCGTATCGATGAGACCTGCGCACACGTCTGTTTTGAAGAGATTATGAGCACTTTGATTTTTAGGCCTTTTTGAGCCCCATCTGGATCCTAGATCCAATTATGGATCACACCTCCCCACTAAGGACCTTTTGGTCCCCAAAAGGTTACTGACCATTCATCAAGTTCGGGATAGGCCACCTAACTTTTTCTTTGTCTTTGAACTATGTCTTGTGCACTTGTCTCATCAAGATCAATTGTAAAACAATCATGATAACTGACAACATATTGTTAGCCATTTGTACCTTGTCACATCTTACTGAAGCCACTATCATCCATGTTGAAAACATTACTAATGATAGCATCCAAAATATGACTGCAAATGAACTGAGATGTTTATAATACTTGCACGACATTAGCTTATCTTGAAGCAAAATGTGATTGATTTTTCATTCTACAATGATCTCTTGTTCTTGCTTAAGATCAATTACTTGATTTGAAACAATTATAGGTGTGTTTCTTGCTTGAGCTTCCTTTCTTAATTGTTCCATAGTTTGAAGAGATTTATTTTCCTTTAAATGATGAGCATGAACAACATAATCTTGACTTGATTTGGTTAAGTGATATTGATTCTTTTCCCTATAGAAGATTGCATTATGATCATACAAATAAGGATTGCCTAAGACCATTCCAAATTCACTTAGTGGCACCACGTCACATGCTACCTCATCCAAAAACTTAGATGAAATTGAAAATTTTAATGTGCACTGCTTTGTTATGTGTAATAGATGATTGTTGATTATCCATTTAAGTGTGTAAGGCTTATGATGCATCTGTGTTTTTAATCCCAACTGTTTAACCAATTCCTATGAAATCAAGTTAGATTGAGATCCACTATCTATCAATGTGTTGACCTTAGTGTACCTCATGATGACCCTTATGTGAAACAATTTACTTCTACAATCAAATATATCACCAATTTTACCTGTCATACCAACCAATGAGACTTTAGATTCATCAGCGGAATCCAATCCCAAGTTTGTTGGTTGTGTTTTTGTTGCAACTGTTTGCTTCCCTTTCTTCTTTTTGAACCACTTCAGTCTCTTCTTGGGATGCAATTGGCAACAATGGTCCTCATCATTCCATTTTTTCTTGCAATGCTTGCAAGAGGGCTTCTCTTCCTTTCTTTCCATTGAATTTTTCTTCTTGTCATACCACTTCCTTTTGTCCTCTTTCCTTGAAGACGATTACCTTGATACACCAACTCTTGTTTTCCATGCTTCAATGTATGTCACTTGAACAGAAACCTCATCAATATTAGTAGGTCCAAACATGAATACAGTATTCCAAATATGTGCAGGTAAACCTCCTATATACTTTATAAGAGTTTCTTGGGTATGTAAAGCAATGTCTAACATCAATGCCATTTTACGAAATCCATCTGTGTATTCTTGCACTGTTTGTCCCTTTCTTAGTTTAAGATATTTCCATTCAATTAATGCTTTCTCTTTATAACCCAAAGGATAGAATTTCTTTCTAAGTGCAGGAACAAAAACTTTCCATGATGGAAATACAAGGTATAGAAGGTATTCAAGGGTATAGAAGGTACAAGGTATAGTCACATGGAACATCGTTGAATCGGGGGCTGGGGATATGCCCCAACCCTTTCTCCACCCATCATGTCCAAATTTAAACTTTAAATATATATGGTCACATATACAGTTAAGAAACAAAGCAAGGGTGACCTGGCTAGCCCGACCTTGCCAAGTCTTCTCCCGGTCGAAGGTCAGAGGTTCAAATCTGGTGAACTCCAAATATTTTTCCAAAACCTCAGCCAATCAATGGGTGCCATGTGGCAGCCCATGTCTGGGCCACGTGGCACCATACCATATGCCCAAACATGCCACATTCCAATCAACCATTGGTCCACTATCTTTCGATGTGTCCATCTAGTCACCAACTACTGTACCTACCACATAAGTCGTATGGGCATGCCACATCATCAGTACAAATGTGCCACGTGTCACCCTTGTAGTGGTGACACGTTCCACTCCCTGATTGGTCCATGTATACATGCCACATCAGCAACCTATCCATATCATTATATGGTCAGATGCATCATGTCACCTCCATATATTGCCACGTCAGCGTTGACTTTTTGGCTCGATGATTGTTGATTTTTTGCTTGTTTAACAAAATGAACAGATCGAGTTATCTGAAGCATACAACATTTGTTTGAGCCTGTTCAAGTTGCATTGGGTTTTTATAGACGATGCCTACGCACACGTTGATTTTGAAGAGATTCTGAGCACTTTGATTTTTAGGCCTTTCTGAGCCCCATCTGGCTCCTGGATCTAATTCTGGATCAGTGAGACTAAAGTAAAGTTTGATGATAATGATAATATCTTGTTGTTAAAGTTAAGGAAGTTTTCAGGTATGTGATCATATAGACCAGGTCTATTACAGAGTTATAAATTAGATTTGGATGATGAAATTGATGAGGGATTTTGGTTGAGGTTGAGGTATAGGTTGGTGCATGGTTGATGCACTTGTTTATGGTACAAGTTGATTACAGGTTGTTTGGTATAGGTTGGTGCATTTTTTATGCACTTTTTTATGGTATAGGTTGAGTATAGGTTGAGATACAACTTGATGCATGGTTGATGAATGGTTCAGGTTATTGGTATAGGTTGTTTGGTGCAGGTTGATTGGTACAGGTTTACATTAGTATATCTCACAGTGATAGTGTGACAGTGGTTCCATCGTTCTACTTATACATCAGGGTGGTTGGACATGGAAATGACAATTTGATTGGTATAGGTTTACAATAGTATATCTCACAGTGATAGTGTGACAATGGTCCCATCATTCTACTTATACATCAGGGCATTTGGACAGGGCTAAACAAGTAGTTGTAGCTGGAGAACATGTTAGGGGTGGATATGCCCCAGCCCTTTCTCCACCCATCATGTCCAAATTTAAAATTTAAATATATATGGTCACATATACAGTTAAGAAACAAAGCAAGGGTGACCTGGCTAGCTCGGCCCTGCCAAGTCTTCTCCTGGTCGAAGGTCAGGGGTTCAAATCTGGCGAAATCCAAATGTTTTTCCAAAACCTCATCCAATCAATGGGTGCCACATGGAAGCCCATGTCTGGGCCATGTGGCACCATACCATATGCCCAAACATGCCACGTGCCAATCAACCATTGGTCCACTATCTTTCGATGTGTCCATCTAGTCACCAACCACTGTACCTACCACATAAGTTGTATGGGCATGCCACATCATCAGTACAAATGTGCCACATGTCACCCGTGCAGTGGTGACACATTTCACTCCCTGATTGGTCCATGTATACATGCCACATCAACAACCTATCCATATCATTATATGGTCAGCTGCAACATGTCACCTCCATACATTGCCACGTCAGCGTTGACTTTTTGGCTCACTGATTGTTGATTTTTTGCTTGTTTAGCAAAATGAACAGATCGAACTATCTGGAGCATACAACATTTGTTTGAGCCTGTTCAAGTTGAATTGGGTTTTTATAGACGAGGCTTACGCACGCGTTGATTTTGAAGAGATTCTGAGCACTTTGACTTTTAGGCCTTTCTGAGCCCCATCTGGCTCCTAGATCCAATTCTGGATCAGTGAGACTAAAGTAAAGTTTGATGATAATGATAATATCTTGTTGTTAAAGTTAAGGAAGTTTTCAGGTATGTGATCATATAAACCAGGTCTATTACAGAGTTATAAATTAGATTTGGATGATGAAATTGATGAGGGATTTTGGTTGAGGTTGAGGTATAGGTTGGTGCATGGTTGATGCACTTGTTTATGGTACAAGTTGATTACAGGTTGTTTGGTACAGGTTGGTGCATTTTTTATGCACTTTTTTATGGTACAGGTTGAGTACAGGTTGAGATACAACTTGATGCATGGTTGATGAATGGTTCAGGTTATTGGTATAGGTTGTTTGGTGCAGGTTGATTGGTACAGGTTTACAACAGTATATCTCACAATGATAGTGTGACAGTGGTTCCATCATTCTACTTATACATTAGGGTGGTTGGAAATGGAAATGACAAGTTGATTGGTATAGGTTTACAATAGTATATCTCACAGTGATAGTGTGACAATGGTCCCATCATTCTACTTATACATCAGGGCAGTTGGATAGGGCTAAACAAGTAGTTGTAGCTGGAGAACATGTTAGGGTCCTAACCCGCACATAGGTAGAACAATATATTCATATGTAATAAAGGTCAATATTAATAGAGACTTTTAATAAAATAGAATAATTCGAACATAAGAAGACCTGATAGAAGCTTCCGCTTCTAGAAGGATCTTCCTCTAGATGCTTCTTGTGATAGACATATTTAGTATAAATAGGAGTTGAGGGCATGAGAACCCTAGCTTGGATATTATTGTAACAGAGCTCTACTAAAATGGAGGTTTCCCCCTCGAAGAGGCTCTCTAACATTTCTCTCAGAATCAAAGTGTTATTTCTATTGTTATTCATATATAATTTCAGTGTTATTGTGGTGATTGTTCTGGTTATATTGTTGTTATTTTTCCATTTCTAGCATTTTATTTCTGTTCTTCATACTTTTATATCTAGTATATTACAAGTGGTATCAGAGTATTTTCCTCGGCAGAAATTGTGGGTTAAATTTTTTTTTCAGGGTGGAGACATATTCCGACGTCTTTAAGCCACAAAGATTTGTCGTTACACACATAAACCCACGGTTGAGGGATTCATACAAATAGGAAATAAAAGTGGTACTTAAGTGAACATTTGTTGTCCACCCTTGTAACCCTTGTTGGTACCCCTTCGAGTGGTAGTGAATTAGACAACACCTGTGTACGGATAGGCCTAGATTACTTGAATCCCTCTTTAGATAAACTGATCGGTCGCCTGAATGTTATAGTGCCACCGAGAACAACACTCGGGAAGACACTCTCTAGTACCTGGGTAGTCAAKTAGTACGGCTAAGGGTATGGTCTAGCCTCATTAGTTAGTGCCATGAGATATTGGTTCGAGTACTACTATTGGACCCTGCATGTATATCAGAGAGCTATAACACAGGACAAACCCTTGTCTGTATAACCCTTGAATACCTAATGCTTGGGGACAGAAACATAAAMAAATTAAAACAGACAAGATCTATTGTCGCACAACTGTGTTCGGGTTGCCAAATCACTACAAAATTCTTCTTGGTTAAGMATTTGGGCATTTCATCACTACAATATTCTTTAGACTAGAGTATAACTCTACAGGTGTAAAAAATAAAAATAAATAAAAAATAAAAAATAAAAATGTTTGGAAATTTTTGCACCATTATTTGAGACCTATTCCATTGGATTCATCTCTTTKCCCTTATCACATTCATACATATCATTTTTCAGCAAAATTTTTGACCCCATCCRCCCCATTTCAGTTCCCTCGTCATCATGGCCCATACCCGTAGCCAAGACCTAGAAGCTCGCTTCAATACCTTGCAATCTAATTTCACTAAGACCCAACAAGAAGTGAAACAACTCAGTGCCAATGTTGCCACAATCAATACAACCATGCAGTCCTCAATGGAGGAAATCAAACAAGACTTCACTACCTAGATTGAATCTATCGTTCTGATGCTCTGCACCAAGATGCATATCCCTACAGATAACCCTTTATCTAACCCACCTTCATATACTAAAGCTGAACATTCCTCTAACTTTCAGCACAATCACTTTCAACATGACCTACGCCTTCCATGGGTGGATGTGACCAAATTCTATGGCTCGGATCCCACTGGTTGGGTAACCCAAATGGAACATTATTTCTCTTTATACGGCATTACAGATGATGGCCAAACTCCGGTATGGTGTTCTCCATCTAGATCAAGAATGTTGGCAATGGTGGCACTGGAGAAAAACTTCTTGTCAAGGATATATTTTTTGGACACAATTTGTGGCAAAGCTTTATGAACGCTTTGACACTGACACCAACCATTTGGGTCATTTGACAAAGTTGAAACAATCAGGAACAATGGAAGACTTTATAGCTACTTTTGAGCGCTTGGCTTTTTGGACAAAGGGCATGTCTGATGCCCTTTTCCGAGAGTGTTTTATCAGTGGCCTCAAGGATGAGATTCAGGCCCATGTCCTCATGGCTCGGCCTCAAAGTTGGGTGGAGGATACTAAAATAGCTAAAGAAGAACAACAAGTTGTATCTTCTCAAAACCAGAAACCCTCCTTTATCCCTCGCACTAAACCCGTAAATCCCACTACTCCCTTCGCTCCACTAAAGATCCAAAAATTGACCAGGACTGAAATGGTTGGATGCCAACTCAAAGGCCTTTGTTATAATTGTGATGACAAATACTTCCTGGGCCACAAGTGTAAGGAACCAAATCTTTGTATGGCCATCTTGGAGGATATTTCGGAAGAGGATGTTGAAACTCCCCTTTTGTCTAAGTCACCCGAAACCACTAACATAAGCCCTCCCTTAGACCCTCCCAAAGTATAACCAGTCATTTCCCTCAATGCTCTCACTGGCTTCTCTGCTCCCCAAACCCTCAAGCTAATCGATTACATCAAGCATAGGAAGGTCATCATTCTGGTTGATAGTGGAAGCACCCATAATTTTATTCATCGCCGCATTGACCAAGAAACTCATTGCTACATCCATGTCATCAATAATTTCCAAATCATGATTGCCAATGGTGGCTCCATAAAATGTGGAGGGCATTGTGAAAATGTGCATCTCCAAATTGGTGACTACCACCTGAAATCCCATATGTTTGCTATCGACATGGGCAGTTGTGACATTGTGTTGGGTGGAGACTATTTAAGGACTTTGGGTCCCATTTTCATGGATTTTAAGGAATTAACCATATAATTCGACTAGGAGGGCCAACAATATAAGTTCCAATGCATCACCATCGACTCACCTGAGATCATTAGTTCCCATCACATGGAAAAGCTGCTCAAAAAAGGCCATTTTGGTGTTATTTCCCAACTCCATGCCATATAAGAAACAAATACACCCTCGGTGCCACAAGACCTCCAATCCATCCTTTATAAACATCAAGTGGTCTTTTCCAGTCCCCAGGGACTCCCTCCTTCCCATGGTGTTCTTGATCATTCCATTCCCCTTGTACCAGGAATCCTTCCTCCCAATATTTTTCCATATCGTCACCCCTTTTCCCAAAAAAATGAAATTAAGAAAATGGTCTAGGAATTCCTTAATGCAAACGTTATCCTCCCTAGTACGAGCCCCTATTCTTCTCCTGTGGTCATGGTCTTGAAGAAAGAATGTTCTTGGTGAATGTGTCCTGACTTCTGTGCCCTCAACAAACTTACCATTAAAGACAAATTTCTCATTCCTTTCATTGATGACCTCTTGGATGAATTGAGTGGCACCCAGTTCTTTACTAAACTTGATCTTCATTCTGGATACCACCAGATACGTATGAAAGAGGCAGACATTCCCAATACTAACTTTAGAACTCATGAGGGCCATTATGAGTTTTTGGTCATGCCCTTTGGCTTGTGTAATACCCTTCCACCTCCAAAGCCTCATGAATCATGTCTTTCGTCCTTTTCTCCATCATTTTGTCTTAGTTTTATTTGATGATATCCTCATCTATAAAAAAACTTGGATAGACCATCTTGCCCATGTTGATCGAGTACTCCATCTACTCTCACAGCACCAACTTTTCCTGAAACAGTCTAAATGTTCTTTTGGTGCCTCAGAAGTCAAGTACTTGGGTCATTTGGTTCACAAGGACGGAATCAGGTTGGATCCTAAAAATATTGAAGCTATGCAAGACTGGCCTCACCCAAAGACTCTCAAAAGCTTGTGTGGATTTCTGGGCTTAATAGGTTATTATCGCAAGTTTGTTAAGAATTATGGAAAGATTGTAGCACCTCTCACTGCACTCCTAAAAAAGAACTCTTTCACTTGGACTCCATCATGTGCTCAAGATTTTCAAACCTTGATTCAATATGTCCATGTGCACCACTCTAGCCCTAGCCCTTCCTGGTTTCACAAAGACCTTTGTCTTGGAATGTGATGCTTCAAGGAAAGGAATTGGTGTTGTCCTTATGCAATAGGGTCTCCCTTTGGCCTTTACCAGCAAGCAACTGTCTGAAATAAATCTGGGAAAATCAATCTATGAAAAGGAAATGTTGGCTATTCTACATGTCATTGATTTGTGGTGCCTTTATCTATTGGGGCAATGCTTCAAAATTAAGACAGACCATCAAAGCCTAAAGTATTTTATGGAACAACGCATTTCCTCCTCGGAGCAACAAAATTGGGTGACCAAGATCTTTGGATATGATTATGAGATCATTTACAAGAAAGGAAAAGACAATGTGGTTGTAGATGCACTTTCCTGAAAATATGAAGATGAAGGATCCCTTTTTTCTCTTTCCTTCATTGTACCATATTGGCTCCAAGCCGTTCACCAGGAATGGCTACAAGATCCCAAAAGTTCACAGTTGATCCAACAATTGCAGTCCAATGCTCCAGCTTCGCCAGGGTACTCTTGGCTCCATGATGAGCTTTGATACAAAGGTTGTTTGTATTTAAGTAAACAATCAAATATTAAATCCACGGTACTTTCTAAGCTTCATGCTACACCCATAGATGGGCACTCCAGGTTTACCAAAACCTATGATAGGGTCAAATTCTCTTTTTTCTAGGATGGCATGAAACAAGACATTCAAAATTTTGTTGTTGAATGTGATGTGTGTCAATGCAACAAGGGCGAAATAGTCAAATATCTCGGCACACTACAACCACTTCCAATTCCACCTGTTATTTGGAGGGATATCTCTATGGATTTTATTACAGGCTTACCCAAATCAAGAAATAAATTAGTCATCATGGTGGTTGTTGATCGCCTTCCCAAGTATCCTCATTTTTGTGCTCTTCAACACCCATTTACAGCATCCATGATGGCTCAACTTTTCATGGATCAGGTCTTCAAGCTTCATGGCATGCCACATTCTATTGTTTCTGATCGTAACCCAACTTTCGCCAGCAATTTTTGGCAAGAACTATTCAAGCTACAAGAACCCAATTGCATCTTAGCACAACTTATCATCCCCAGACTTATGGTCAAATGGAAGTTGTCAACAAGTGTTTGGAAACATATTTGAGGTGTTTTGCCTCGGAAAATAAAAATCAATGGGCTCAATGGTTACCTCTATTTGAATGGTGGTACAACACTTCATACCATACAGCTACACGTATGACTCCTTTTGAAGCAGTATATGGACAAAATCCACCTTCAGTTCTCTCATACTTACCTAGTGTCTCGAAGGTCCAGGTGGTTGAACAAATTCTTACAGTTCGAGAGGCTATTCTCCGTAACCTCAAAGAGAATTTGGCCATGGCACAGAATCGTATGAAGCAACAAGCAAATCAAGGTCGCTCTGAACATCAATTTACATAAGGGGATCAGGTGTTTCTTCAACTGCAACCTTACAAGAAAAATTCCCTCAAGGTTGAGCATTGTCAGAAGCTAACGCCCAAATTTTATGGTCCTTATATAGTTCTCAAGCATGTGGGACAGGTGGCCTATTAGTTAGCTTTGCCCAGTCATTCTAAGCTACATCATTTTTTTCATATTTCATGCTTAAAGAAGGTGATTGGAACTAAGTGCCAAATTCAAACTAACCTTCCTGAGTTAGCCGAAGAAGGATCCATTTGGCTACATCCACAAGCAGTTTTGGACTAGTGTGAGCGTTGCCTACATCAAAGAACCATCAAGGAAGTGTTAGTCCAGTGGAAAGATACAACTCCAGCAGATGCCACTTGGGAACCAGCTACCATTCTGCAACAATTTCCACATCTCAAGCCTTGAGGACAAGGTTGTTTTTAAGGGGGTGGACATATTAGGGTCCTAACCCACTTCTATAGTGGGAAAACCCCTCTACGGACTACACCAGGGTTCTAAAATGTAGGCAGAGATAACCATCTAAAGTCTCCTACCTTTTATCAACTATCCTGGCATTACCCCACAATCATACATAAAAGACAAGGTATAAGGATCCGGTAGGCATACCTTAAACTCTGCGTCTGATGTCGATCCCTTTGCGCTTAATTGTTTCCTGACTACAAGTATCCTCCCAAGTCTAACCTACATTCACCAAAAGACAAAAAAGAAACTACAAGCATGCATTCTACATATGGATTGGTGGGTTAAACATCATAAACAAGAAATGTAAACAAATCATCTAAGTTTAAGACGTCATTTGGTGGGACGGAAAAAGTATTTCTTTATATTAATCTCACAAAAGTCACTTACAATATGAGACTGACACTGCTCCTCGAACTCGGTCCTGGGCTCCTCTTCACGATGCACCAACTGCTTCCACGTCTCCTTCTCCTCTTCATCTCTCTCTAGGGGAATGGCAAGGGCTTGCAATGAAGAAAAAGGTAATTCTAGCTCAAACTCACATTATGGCTGCCGAATATTGGGGCAAAAGGGGAATACGGAAATGGGTAGATTTTCTATGTTCTTGTGCTTCTCTTTGACATGGGAATCCAACCCCTTATTTTATAGGCCAGAAGAGATAGTAACGGTTGGGGTGACTGGCTATGGGGAGTCAAATGGTTAAGTAACGGCCTGGAAACCAATATCCTATGCAATTTTGATTTTTTGCAATATTATGTGAGTTACGCAGGCTATAGTGGGTCAACAGGTGTGTGTATGCGGGCAGTAGTGGTGCAGGGCGCGTACACCTTCAAAACAATGATTTTTAGAAGAGCTTGTTTAGTGATGGCTTGAAAACGATAGCACCTTATATGGCATGATGTCAGGTATGCATGTCTGGTGCAATTTAAGGTTATAACAGATGCCCCCTAATGTGCGAGGTCAAAAGGGAATCTGATGGCCAAAATACATTACAAATCTTCACCAATGTACGGAGCGAGTGAGCCCAGGGACTAGATTTCGGGAGGTTTCATCTAAAAAATAACAATTTGTCTCACTGAGGTGGGCATACCCATGCTCAAGATGAAATAAAATCATGGATGCCAATCAAATACACTCTATATCCATGTCATATAACTATATAAAGTGCATCCGTGAGAAGTACACAGCAGATCTACATCTCAAAATCAATATATATATATATATATATATATATATATATATATATCTGTGTGTGTGTGTGTGTGTGTGTGTGTGTGTGTGTGTATGTATGTATGTACAGTATCCATATTCAAGAAGCCAATGACACTTGATGGTTGGAGATGAGGTCTTCAGAGCTCGATCAACAACTTCAAAATCTTCAAAACTCGGGTAGGAGTGTAATATCAATGTACGACTTCACTACCCAGAGGTCTTTGATGGCTCATTGGGAACAGGCAAGAGGATCTCGATGGTTAGGCATAGAACTTCATTGATTTTGAACAAGGACTTGATTGGTCTTTCATGGTGGCCAGGCATGGGGACAAGAGACAAATTGCATAAGGCCCGACTCAAGTTTAGTAAGACTTCCCTTGGATGAAAGCACGACAAAAGATGAGACTCGGGCAACATGGCATTAACATAAGTTTGCTATGCAGGAGGCAATGCAAACTCTCCATATGTTTAGAAGGGTAACCAAACGGAGGAGAACACAACTCTATGTAGTGAGAACAACTTCCTAAGGTCATATTGAATCCTAGGTCTTGATGATCAAAGGGNAGAGCTCGATCAACAACTTCAAAATCTTCAAAACTCGGGTAGGAGTGTAATATCAATGTACGACTTCACTACCCAGAGGTCTTTGACGGCTCATTGGGAACAGGCAAGAGGATCTCGATGGTCAGGCATAGAACTTCATTGATTTTGAACAAGGACTTGATTGGTCTTTCATGGTGGCCAGGCATGGGGACAAGAGACAAATTGCATAAGGCCCGACTCAAGTTTAGTAAGACTTCCCTTGGATGAAAGCACGACAAAAGATGAGACTCGGGCAACATGGCATTAACATAAGTTTTCTATGCAGGAGGCAATGCAAACTCTCCATATGTTTAGAAGGGTAACCAAACGGAGGAGGACACAACTCTATGTAGTGAGAACAACTTCCTAAGGTCATATTGAATCCTAGGTCTTGATGATCAAAGGGAAGGATGTGCTTTGTCCAAGGGTGACTCATTGTGCTGTCAACAAAAAGAAAATAATTTTCCCTTCCTCTTTTTGGGTATATTTGATTTTTTTGTCTTTTAAAATAATTTTGGGAAGCTTGAAAAAGAATAAAGAATGCTACTTTACAAAGGAGGATCGAGTGTTGAAGACATACTAGTTCCAAGAGCAAGGAAGACATTGATGCTCAGAGCAAGGGGACATATGCAGGAAAAGGACACTCGGGAAAAATCCTCCATGGGTCAAGGTGTCAATACGCAGAGGCAAAGTGCTACAAGGCTTTCATATAAGGCATGCTTCAGATGGTTTAGTTGAGAGTAACATGGAGCCAACATTAGGCCAAAGACACGAGAATGCAAATGTGATTAATAACACACAATGATAACATCCTTCGATGTAATTTTAATGAGCCCAGATAAGGTAAGCTTGATGGTTTTTCATTTTTAGAGAGTCTGAAAAAACATAAAAGGAGACTTCCTTTTTTGAAGATAGTCTAGTCATCTCAAAAAAGGAAACTAGCACTAAACAGACATCTATTCAAAATCATTTTAACGAGTGTGACAAAGACAATATCACTCAGAAATATTTTCATATTTAAAGAGTCTGAAAAGAGATTAACTATGGACTCCATAAGGGATGTTCTTCTGGACATTTTTAACTAGTGTGAATAAAAAAGGTCACTTGACCATCTTTTCAATTTTAGGGAGTCTAAAAAGAGCTTAACTATGGACTTTGTGGGGGTTCCTTTTTCATAAATTTAGTCCGTCAGGCCCGAAAAAGGGTTAAAATTATACCTGATGATACTCTTCTAGAGAACCAAGGCTCCTAGAGTATACCTTTGTTTGTACTTTTGACCATCCAGACCAGAAAAGGGGTAAAATACTGTCGGACAGATGTGCCTTCAAATTTCATTTTAGCGAGCGTGAAGGGAAACAAGATCACTCGAAAATTTTTTCATGTTTAGAGGGTCTAAAAAGGGCTTAAAAGAAGATCCATTGTCTTTTGGGGGTCATGAGGGTGAGKTCAAGAGTGATAATGAATCATGCAAATGAGGCTCAAACTCGTAATCAGGAAAAAATACTAAGGACTCCTGAGCCTATAGTCATTAGTGACGSCATGGACACCAAAATGCAACCAGGATCTACCTAGGGCATCCATGTGAATGTAGGCTCTACCACTAAATTACGACACTTCTAGAGAAAGAGTGAGGGTTTTGTGTCGCAATTCGGTGGGATCAATCCTATGGCAAAGAGAAAAAGAAAATGAGGTGCAACAAGTAGAGGTGGAATCCTATCTTATATGCACAATGTTGGAAAAATGATTTTTTAGCAAAAGACCTTTAAAACTGACCCAACTCTTGAAAAAATTCCTAAATACCCAAAGTAACACTTATCGTAACATCTCTTGAGAAACTCAAGAACCATAGTAAATGATTTTCAAGCTAGAAAAAATGACAAAAAGGGTCCAAAAAATAACAAAAATGGGCCAAAAAGTCTATAAATAGAAAGTTGCCAGCTCATTATCACCATTGTAAATTGAGAATTGACCAAAAGTAAAAAAAACACCCCTTTGCTGAAATAGTTGATTATGGGAGCTTCAGTGGATGAAACGAACTTCCATTTGGACCAAGTAAGTACACACTAACCTCTCTTGCATTTCCTTCTTCCTTTTTTGCATTTATTTTTGTGTTTTGAGGGGGTGTTGATCTTTAAAGAGGTCAACCCTTCATGTATGCGGGCTATCAAAGCACAACCCGCGTGTACACATGGACATAAGATAATTTGCGTGAGTGCACACGCGATTGTCCTCAAGACAACCTGCGTACACCCTCAAACAAGTGGAAAAAAAAACAAGAGTTAACTCTCCATCCACTTGTCATTTTGTAGGATGTATGTGCATTGGAGAGAGAGGGAGCATGAGGACATTAATTTTTTGGTCTCTAAAGACCCTACTACTATCATTGTTTTATCACAATGCGGGTTGTTAAAGTTCTTCCAGTGTCCATTTATGAGGGCACAACCCAGGTTTCTAAATGCGTTGATAGATTATTGGCATCCTGACACAGGGGCATTCATGCTCGAGGGGCGGTCGTTGACTCCAACTGTTGGGACGGAAGTCACTCCTGGATTGCAGCAGGAGCAGATCCCAACACCCATCAGTTTTAAGTCATAATTTTTTTATAAAGGTTGATCAAATGGAAAGAAACTCAGAACGATATCTTTCTATCTTAGAAAACTAGGCTGGAAAAACAATGACATATGAGGTCTTGACCTAACTTAAGCCAGTAATAATGATAGTGGTGAGTAAGTGGAGGGAAAGAGAGGGGAAATAAAGTCTTCTCTGGACATCTGGTCTTCCAACAGTCTTTACAAAAGAGGAAAAGTCTCGAATATGAGATCCTCTCAGAGCCTAATAAACTTCAAAATGAGTCTAAAAAGATTGTAGAACTGTTATAATCAAACCTACATTATATAGCTATGCAACACCCAACTGGATCATCCATGCTCGGGATTTTAGATTCAGAGGGAAAAGGAAAAGAAGAAGTTGGTTTCCATTAAGCAAGAAGTCTCAAATGTTCCTCTATAACCAGAGAACTAGAGGCTAAATTAAATCTTTACAATCGGCAGTTGTGCTCTACCATCGATAACTCCAAAAAATAAAATAACTGAGTAAATATACTCCTCAACATTCACCCATCAGAGGTGTCTTATAACTTCTAGGGCATGGCATCTCTTCTGTCAAATCTGGCTTGAACTCCTTCGTCAGACGTCACCTTAACTTTGCATGGCCTTAGTAGGGGGGGTAGCTGAAACATTAAAGGCTAAAATAGCATGTGCAGACTCCTCTAGTCAGACGAGGACTCGGCATGGCTTCTTTAAAAAAAATCCAGCATACAGGACTATCTCAGGCAGACTGCCTACCATAACTTTCATGTTTTTCATTTAATGAGTGAGTTGAGGTTTCAACTACCTCCCCCCACCTTCATTTACTTTTAGCAGGGACCAAGATCGAGGTCGAGTTGAACTGGTACCTAGAGAATGCAATGATCCCTTCTACAGCTAAACCTATCACTTCGGCCCTTTGCACAGTTCTTTCTATCACCCCAAGTGACCACAGGTTGTGACCCTATGCCTATCTTCAAAGGCGCTTTCGGGATTTTGTGTTTCTGGGTTCTAAATGCAGTGGAAGGAGGAGACCCTCTATTCCCTTGAAGTTCTGGTAGCCGAAATGGCTTGATCATGCGCCATGTATCCCATTGGATGGACGACCTAGATCACTTCTCAAATGTGGGACCACCTCTGGCCTAGACCCTTTCGGCGTTTTGGGCTTCAGGGTTCTGAAATGCAGTGGAAGGAAGAGACCCTCTGTTCTCTCGAAGTCCCGGTAGCTAAAATGGCTTGATCGTGTGCCACATGTCCCATTGGATGGATGGCCTAGATCACTTCTCAAATGTGGGACCGCCTCTGGCCTGGACCCTTTCGACGTTTTGGGCTTCAGGGTTCTGAAATGCAGTGGAAGGAGGAGACCCTCTATTCTCTTGAAGTCTCGGTAGCCAAAATGGCTTGATCGTGCACCACGTGTCCCATTGGATGGACAACCTAGATCATTTCTTGATCAACGGTCCAGGTTCTTTTAAGATTTCGCGCACCAGGGATACATGATGCAAGGAGGAGAGACCCTTGTATGTTGAAGTCCTGGTAGCCGAAATACCGAAATGGCTTGATTGTTTCATGATTTTGGCCATAGGAGATGAGCTCAGGCACTTAACCACGTGCAACTCTACGACCCAAACTTACCCGATGGTCGTTGATCTGCCCCATCTGTGGATCCTCGACATTGAAATACAAAGTGCCCGCTCACTTGATTTTAAGCCCGAAATGGGCTTCTTCTATGGGCTGCTCTTGGCACTCAATGTTGTGGCCTTTGAATAAAACACACTCGACCGGTTTTCAAACCCCACTTCTATGCATTTACACCAAGGGCCTAAAACCAGAAGAAAACACCATCTTGCAAGAATTTGTGCTAACATTAGGCTCTATGCGGGATAGAGTTGTCCCTACAATGCTCTAAGAACTCATTTGCAGCTTCAGTGCCTTATTGTTGGGATATGGAGTCTTCTATTAAGCCGAAAATAAATAAGTAAACAACTAAAAGGACAATATTTACAAAACGAGGAGCCGCCTA